>SNQJ01S0045750.1:141772-154982 GCA_010110895.2 Picea sitchensis | reverse complement strand
TGGTTCCTAACCCTGAAGAAGGAATGAGATGGATCAATTTCATTTGGAAATGATAACTCATCCATAATAATAGGTAGAGGAACAATCAATCTTGGAAGCAAATATTCCAAGGAAACAAATGTTCTAGTGGATGGAGATATGAAGCACAATATTCTAAGTGTCAGTTAAATGTGTGATCAAGGACACAAACTTTTTTTGACTCAGAAAAAACTGAAATAAGAAAAGAAGGATCATGAAAATTGGTGGCTATATCTAGAAGAACCCAAAACAACATATATGTTTTGAATGAGATTGGAAGGGGAAAATGTTGTTTATGAAAGGAAAATAAAAGTTGTCTCTGGAACAGAAGGATGGGTCACATAAAATTTGATAACCTTGTCAAAATTAGTAGAAAGGAAGCATTGAAAGAAATTCCTGAGATCTCAAATCCAACAAATACAGTATGTGATCATTGTCTACAAGGAAAACAAACCAAGACCAAGTTCAAATCAAAAGAGTACGCCATGACAAAACCAACGGATATTATACACATTGATCTATGTGGACCTACAAGAATGAAGGGATTAAATGGTGAAAAATATTTTATTCTACTGGTTGATGACTACACAAGAATGACTGCAATTTGCTTACTTAGGAAGAAGTTAGAGGAATTTGAACACTTCAAGATATACAAAGCGATGGTTGAAACTAAGATGGATTTGAAAATCAAGTTCTTAAGATCAGATAATGGAGGAGATCTTACATAAAAAGAGTTCATGGATTTTTGTAGCAGACATGGAATAAAGAGACAATTCTCGGTAGCCAAGACACCTTAGAAAAATGGAGTGGTCGAAAGGAAGAACACAATAGTGCAAGAAATGGCCATAACCATTTTGAAATATTGCAATTTGAGTGACATATTTTGGGAACAAGCGGGACATACAACAATTCACATATTGAGCATAGGAATGCTCAGAAGTAACAGTGAAAACCCCCCCTATGAGTTATGGAAAGGAAGACCGAAAAATGTAAATCATTTCAGAGTATTTGGAAGAAAATGCTAGATGAAAAGAGAATATGGAACGATTGGAAAATTTCACTCTTGATTTGATAAGGGGATACTAGTTAGATATTGAACAAAAAGAAAATCATATAAATTCTTCATCCCAAGAATCAACATAATCGTGGAAAGTATCAATGTAATGATTGAAGAGTCAAGTGTACAGAAGGAAAAATAAGGAAAGAAAGAATCAGAAGAGAAGGATGATGAGGAATATCTAAAAGAATAAGAAGTAGAAGAAGAAGAGAATTCAGAAGAAAAACAAGAGGAAGATGAGTAACAAATACCTCCTAAGACACCTATCTGACGAGTACATAAAAATCATCCACTAGAACAGAGTATTGGGAATAAATATGTAGGAGTTGAAACCTAAATAAGAATACTTTCACCTAAACAACATCACCTAGCATTGTTATCTACAGGTGAACCCAAAAGTTTTGAAGAGGCCGAAATTGATGAACATTGGATCAAATTTCTGGATGAAGAAATGGATAAGATAGAGAATAATGACATATGGGAACTGGTTCCAAGACCGAAGAGAAAGAACATTATTAGTACTAAGCTGGTTTTCCGAAACAAACCAAATGAGGATGGATAGGTAAACAAAAACAAATAAAAGTTAGTATGAAAAGGATATTCTCAAATTGAAGGTATATATTTTGAAGAGACCTTTTCCCCAATTTCTAGGATGGAAGAAATCATTTTGATCTTAGCCTATGCATTTTTTAAAGGAATCAAGGTATATCATATGGATGTTAAGTCATCCTTTCTTAATGGATAATTAGAAGAAGAAGTCTACATCAAACAACCAAAATGATTTCTATTGTTAGAAAAGGAAGATTATGTTTGTAGACTGACGAAAGCATTGTATGGACTCAAGCAAGGCCCCAGATCATGGTATTAGAGATTGGAAAAGTATCTACAACAACAAGGACTCGAGAAGGGAAATGAAGACAACAATATCTACATAAAAGTGGATTCATAAAATATATTGATAATTGAAGTTTATGTAGATGACATCATCTTAGAAAGTAATGATGACAAGATGAGTTAGAAGTGTTCCAGAGATATAAAAATTGAGTTCAAAATTTCTTTTCTTGGTGATTGGAATTTCTTTTTGGGATTACAGATATGCCAGTGTGATAAATATATTTTCATGTCTTAGACCAAGTATATTGAAGAAATTATAAATAAATTTGGAATGGAATATTTCAAATCTGTGATTCTAAGGATGATTATAAGGATGCCGATCAGAGAATCTACATATCAATGATTGGCAACTTACTCTATGTGACATCGTCAAGACTAGATGTGATGCAAGAAGTTGGAAAGGTTGCAAGATTTCAAGAAACACCGGAAGAAAGATATGTTATGGCAATAAAATGAATATTCAGATGTCTCAAAGCAGCATAAGATTTTAGATTATAGTATCCAAAAGGGAATGATCTATATTTGGTAGCATACACAGATGAAAATTTGGCAGGTAGAATTGATGATAGAAGAAGTACAAGTGGAAAAAATTTATACTTGGGTAAGTGTCTGATATCATGGTTGAGAAAAAAACAGTCATCAATATCTTTGTCCACACTAGGAGAAAAATGTATTGCAACAACAACATGTTGTACTCAAGTTCTTTGGATGAAGTAGACCTTGCAGGATATACAGGTGGAATATGATGAACCTATTCTGATACTTTGTGATAACACCAGTGCTATGAGTATCTCTTAGAATCCAGTAATGAACTCCAAGATGAATAACATTCCGATCAAGTTTCACTTTCTACGGTAATAGGTTACAAAGAAGAACATCAAGCTAGATTACATTGGGACAAAAGAACATATTACATATATCTTCACCAAACGTCTTTCGAGGGAGATCTTTGAGAACCTGGAGTAGTTTCTACCCCACAATGATCCACATAGCATCAGGCATAGTAAGACAGGGGGACAAAATTAGAATACTTGAAGAATCAAAGTAAATAAACTTTTTGAATGCTTTTCATATACATTAGAGATTTACATGAGGAATCACCATGAAGAGAAAGCAGAGGATTGTAGATAAGGGGAGTATCCCGATGGAAAATTACCCTTTACCATTGATTCCAAAGAAGGAGAGAAATAAAAAATGCATGGAGACAGGAGGAGCAATGGTCACGTGGGGATCGATGATAAAAGGGGGAGCTAGAGTGTTCCCATGACCTTAGTGTTGCCATCAATGCCAAAGGGGGATATTGTTGGACACTTGGTCATCATTGATGTCAAAAGATGTGATGGTTGTATTTGGATAAGTCTCTGAAGTGGTCCCCTTATGGCGTAGCTATAAGCATTTCTCTCATGGGAATATGATTTGAAGAAGTATATAAGAAACCCCATAGGTGTGGTTATGGAACCCAAATTTAATCGTGGTAAAAGGTAATGAAGGATGATGTGAATGTGACTAACTCACTCATGTATGGATAGTCCTCGTCATGCTATTTCTGCTGATAAGTGGTATGCCATGTGGTTCCTCACGGTTGAGGAGTTATGGCCTTGGGAAGTTAGAATCCCCAAAGAATGGTCAAGAAGCCCCTAGTTGGTTACAAGTCATTAATGAAAGGGTAAAGTGGTTGTAACAAGAAAGTTAAGAATGCCCTAAGATTAAGGAAAGAGGTTAATCGAAAAAAATATAAATACACCTCAAGGAGTCATTCACAAGTACATTCAGTCACTTATTCTATTGAATATATTCTAGTGAATTAGTAATCTATTTGGCAAGTTTGTGTCAATGAAATCTGAGGTAGCGAAAAGTAGGAAGTGTGGTTTTTTCGGGGTTGAAGAGGAGAGAGAAATTGTATAAGGAGACCCTATTTTGGTTGAACCACATGGGTGAGACCACTAGTGTCCCACGAGGCATGCCCATGGGTTGCATAGTGCTTGCCATGTGAGGCCCCGCATGATAGGTAGTCATAGTCCCATGAGGACAAGACAAATTTGGGGGAAATACTTGTACTTGATCCCTGAGGTAAGAGGAAAGCTACATGTTAGCACTATTGTGTATCAGGTCAACTAGAGAGGTATTGGTATGATTATGTACTTGTTCTGATGATTATACTTGGTTGTGGTATGGTACATACTTGAGGTATGCTTGGCTTGGTACATGATTGAGGTACATATTGGATACATGGTTGTTTGAGGTATACTATATTTTATGGTTATGATATGAATGTTATGGTTCATATTTGAAATGTGGATGTATGGTTGAGGTATATACTTGATGTATGGTGGAATATGCATAAGGCACATTATTTGGTTCTTTGAGTCACTTTATTGATGATATGGTTCAGATCTATGTTATGGTATGTTGGCACAGGGGCAGACCCAAGGTTCAACACTCAAGAGTGCACCAACAAAAATCTAACTGCTGGCCCTTTCGGCAACACCTGCGAAGTAGATGAAGTCTCACCCAAGGTAGAGGTAGGGGTGGTTGCAAGACTCATGTGTTTGCAAGCTTAGATGATACACAGATCTGTGATTATAACACTTAGCAATCACCTAGCATAGATTATTCATCAATATTCAACCTTTATGATACTTCACAGATAGCACAGAGAATCGTAGTATGTACTTAGATCTAATATAATTCAACACTTAGCCACAATAAGATAGATTAGATTTGGAAAATCAATCACTACGCATATTACATACCAGATCTAACATTCATTCATATATCAGAAGCACAAATCATAAATGGATCTATCTAAACACATCAAAGCACTTAGCAAAGGAAGAGACAAACTCATCAACTCGAGGAACAGAGCACAACACACAAATTTACAGTGGTTCACCCCCATGCTGGGGCTACGTCCACATAGTCATCTTCTTTATTATCTTAGCCAAGCAGTTATAGGATAGAAGATCTTCATAGCTCACTAGATACTTCTTCCTTGCACTTCATCACAAAGCCTTTCACAACCTCCTACAACAACTTACACTTATCTTCTGCAAGCTCCTTACAATCATGCACAGAGCACATTCAATCACACAGATCCAGTTACTAGCACTAAGCCATCTATTATAAATCACATAGATGCACTATTGTCTTCTACTTACATTGCTTAAGTATCTATTTATAGATTACAAAAGTGGGCCTAAGCGTGGGTAAACCCACGGGCTGACATCCCTCTCCCATTACATTAACCCAAAACCCAAAAAGGACCAAAAAGGGGGTCTAGCTTCCATGATTTCTGCTTCGCATTGCGGTCCATATTTGATAAGCCATCGAAGTCCAAAAATGGTCAAATATGACCAAGGTTTCGTCAAAACTTGGTCAAGGGCCAACAGGCCCCCAAAACTCACTTGTGACTCGTCCCGAGTCACTCTGTTTTGATCAATTCCACCTCGAAAGCCTCGATATTGGCTCGAGCTACTTCGACCTACTGTAGTGCAACATCCTCTTTCTGAGTGAACTCTTGGATCACTACATCATTTACTAGCCCTTCCAGACATTGTTCTACAATGATGACAACCCGTTCAATCTTGGCTCCCTGGCTTTCAACTTCATTGAATAGTTGGCATGCGTTTTCTTGGATTGGTTGAAGTCGTTGGGAGACTTCCATCACTTTACTTTGCAATGTGTGTACCTGTTATTGGATGGTGCGTTGTTATGCAAACCTCTTCATTCTTTCGACTAGGGTCAAGTCCTTTAGCTGTGATTGTAGCGTATCTGGGTGCTACTTTGCTTCTTGGAGTTGTGCCTCCAATGCCTACAACTCTGAATTCTCTATGAGGTTCTCATAATTCTGGGTGCTTCTAGCGCTCAGCTGCTTGTATTACAAGGCAAAGGTTTTTAATCGGATAACTACACTATGAGTAGTTTCTTCCCTTAGATCTCTTATTTCTTGAGGAGTCTCGGGCATGGTATGAAGTTCCAGATCTGCGATGTGTTGTTGAAGTTGTTGGATTACTTCTTCAAGTTGTGTCACTTGTTGTGGAACACGTTCTTCAATCTTCATTTCTATGACTGTCACCAAGCAAAGTGCTTTGTGAACCCTTTCCTGTACTTCAATTTGCTCTGCTAGCAACTGGTCCCTGATCTTCTATAACTATGATTTTTCCTCATACCAGTTCACTTTCATGGTAAGATTTTCCCATTCTAACTTACTCTGTTGTTCTAGTAGTGCACTCTGTACTTGCGTCAAAGCTTGGGTGGCTTGCGTTGTGTCTTCTTGAGTTCGTTGAAGGTGAGCTTCAACTTTATCAACGATTTGGTGTAATTGGGTGGGCTCATTGTCTGTTCCTGTTGTTCCAATTGTTAAGGGCACAGTAGAAACTGCTTGGATGGATTGGAGTGCTTGATGTACTTCTTGAAGTTCTCCCTTGATTCGGCTGAATACCTCCTCCCGCTTTGCTTCTTATTTTTCTCCGATCTCTAGTGACGCATCCTTTAGCATAGCGATTAAGAAATCAAAGTCATCGGGTGTGAGGGTAGTCTTAAACATAGTCCAAGTGGCCTTAGTTTTCTTTCAGGATGAGAGATTTGGTGGGGTAATCTTCCTTTTCTTGGAGGGATCCTCCTCCTCTCTAGGCGAAGTAACCTCGCCTTTGTTTTGCTCAAATTTTGTGCCACCTAGTTCTTCACCATCACCACCCTGCATAGGTGAGATTGAAGTGGTCTTCGTGGATGTGCTATGGACATCTTGAATTTCATCATCCTTCTTAGTCTTGCTTGGTCTAGGTGTATCCGACATATCTTCAAGGCTTTCCACGTCGGACATTTCTGCGGGGTCTGCTGCAATAAGGAGGTCTGCCGACCATTCCTTGTTAATCTGCTCCAAGTCTTCTTCTGTCAACTTGTAGTACGATTGGAGCTGTTGTTTGTGCTCATCAACGTGTGTTGTGATATAAGTGAAGTGGCGGTCCGCGCTGAATTTTATCAAAGGTATAAACCTATGAAGTGTGTTTGGGGTGAGGCGCGGTGTAGACTAGATTTCATTCTTCAATTGGTTGTAATAGGCGTGGAAGGTGAAATTGGAATCCCACTATTTGTTCATGTCGCTGGAGTACCACAGTGTACAAAAATTTGCACAGTGATGCAGTGGTCCAACTATAAGTATCCACCATGGTAGAAACAACTTGATGCAGGCATTGACTTCCTGTTGTCTGTCGAAGTGCGGGATCTTCATTACATTAAGCAGTGTTGACTGTGCAAGGTTTTGGGTCCATGACTACGGGACGATCTTAGAATTCTTTCCTTTGGTCCTAGTTAAGTACTTATGTGGGGCTAACATGTCATAAAATTTACGATCTTGGATATCTTCTTACTTAGCTTCCTAGCCTTCTTCCCAGTGAGCTTCGTCTCGGTCATCCTTTTTCCATTTTGATTCTTATCTTCTCTCGACATAGTCACTTCGCGATGATGAGATTCTTTCTTCAAATCCAAAGGTAATACTCCTTCGTCATATGGATTAGGTATTCCAGTCTTTAGTGGTTCCTCTAATTCTCTTATATCTTCGACATCCAAGTCCCTAGTGTTTAATAGCCTAGATCTATTCTCTTGTTCTTCCATCAAGTAGGCGATCCTTCTAGTCGTAAATTCCATGAGTTCTTGCTTCTTCTGTTCTAGGGCTTCCTTTTCTTCTTTTCTTCGGATCTGGTCTTTTTCAATCCATATCTTGCCTAACAAAGTTGGAAATGGGGCATGGTCCTCAATAAATTTAATGACCTCGAATTCTTCCTTTGTCAAAGCTCCATGGGTACTTATAGCTATCTAGGTAATCCTGCAACATAGGGTTACCATTTTTCCTTTAAACAATGTTATTTTTCCCAGTGAAGGAACCATAGTAGGCCTTCCTAGGGATTCCCAAGTACTTTTTGTCATAATGTTCATCTTTGTTACCAAGTACTTTTTGTCATAATGTTCATCTTTGTTCCTTCATCCAGAGCACAGTCAATGTTGAAGTCTCCCATTCTTACTTTGATTTTCTCCTTTTCTTTAAAGATGTATGACAAACTGACATCTTTATGTTCATCCAGGGTTTCTTCCATTTCAGTAACATAATCTCTAATTCTTTATGGGGTTCTTCCATAATCTTAGTCTCTTGATGTTATTCATAGTTTTCTTGATCCATATTCAGCTTTTCAAGTCTAGAAATCATTCTAGGGAAATCCAGTACTTCATGATCCATAGCCTTACAATAGAGGAAACTAGGGTTTCTCCTAGGGAATTCCTTACCAAGATGTCCTAGTATTCTGCAACTGTAACCAAGGGTTAATCCTCTCTTTCTTTTCAATGATCCCCAACTCTTCTTGTACTACATGCTAGAATCATAATGGCTAGCCTGTAAAAATTTCTTTCTAGGATCCTACATCCATTGGTTAGTCCAAAAATTCTTTCTATGCATAGGTATAACATATCTTTCATTAGTCTTACCAGATCTATTCATATCAAACTTTCTTTGATCCATTAATTCTCTAGTTTTTAAGCTAGGACATAATCTATCAAACATACCTAGATCCATACTCTAGAAACAAAACATTTAACTTCTTTTACTTCTACAGGTCACAAAGCTTCTAGATCTAAGAACTTTTAACTAATCTTACCTTTATTGGAGCACAAAGCTTACAAATATTACCTATTTTCTACATATCTGGCCTCTTTCTTTCAGAAATTTTCACTTTTACTTTTCTTAGAGCATGGAGCATTAAGATCTTTCTTCTTTTATTCAGATCTGATATTCCTTTCTTCAAATCTGACCTTATTCCTAGCACAAATATTCACAGGTCGAGTAAAAAGATGCGCACTAGGGAAACATATCTACACACAAATCTTTCAAAAATTTAGGATGAATCTTTGCACAAATCTTCTTTTTCTTAGTTCCCAGCAATCACAGTTTCAGGTCCCAACAATGGAACCATTTGTTGGCACAGGGGCAGACCCAGGGTTCAATGCTCAAGAGTGCACCAACAAAACCCTAACTACTGGCCCTTTCAGCAACACCTGTGAAGAAGATGAAGACTCACCCGAGGTAGAGGCAGGGGTGGTTGCAAGACTCAAGTGTCTACAACCTTAGCTAGGACACAAATCTGTGATTATAACACTTAGCAATAACCTAGCATAGATTATTCATCAATATTCAACCTTTATGATACTTTGCAGATCGCATAGAGCACCGCAGTATGTACTTATATCTAAGATAATTCAGCACTTAGCCACAACAAGATAGATTAGATTTGGCAGATCAAGCACTAAGCATCTTACATACCATATCTAAAATTCATTCATATCTTAAAGCACAAAGCATAAATGGATCTATCTAAACACATCAAAGCACTTAGCAAAGGAAGAGACAAACTCATCAAGTCGAGGAACAGAGCACAACACACAGATTTATCGTGGTTCACCCCCACCCTAGGGCTACGTCCACAAAGTCTTCTTCTTTATTATCTGAGCCAAGCAGTTACAACACAAAGCCTCAACAGTCCTTTCTCTGCACAGGACAGAAGATCTGTGCAGCTCGCTAGATCCTTCTTCCTTGCACTTCAGCACAAAGACTTTCACAATATCCTACAACAAATTGCACTTAGCTTATGCAAGCTCCTTACAATCATGCACAGAGCACATCCAATCACACAGATCCAGTTACTAGCACTAAGCCATCTGCTATACATCACATACATGCACTACTGTCCTCTACTTACATTGCCTAAGTATCTATTTATAGATTACAAAAGTGGGCCTATGTGTGGGTAAACCCATAGGTGGACATCCCTTTCCCATTACATTAACCCAAAACCCAAAAAGGACCCAAAAGGGGGTCTATCTTCCATGATTTCCGCTTCGCGTTGCGCTCCATATTTGGCAAGCTGTCGAAGTCCAAAAACATCTAATATGACCAAGTTTTCCTCAAAACTTGGTCAAGGGCCAACATGGTGTATGGTACATGTTCTATACATGGTTGATGATATAGTACATAGTATATGATTTGATGTTATGGTGTCTGCATTTGGAATATATCTTGGTACATGATTAATGCATGTTATAATACATATGTTGGTACACAGTTGTTGGATGATATTGTATAGGTTTTGGTATAGCTCATGTTGATGATTAGTTAAATATTGATGGTACAATGACAATGATAGGTTGGATATAGTGACAGGTTGATGTGATAGGTTACAAGTTGATGTGACCATGACAGTGACAGGTTACAAGTTGATGTGAAAATGACAAATATAGTGGTAGTGATTGTGGTAGTGACAATTTTGTTTAAACTTATGTTTCAGGTTTGCAGGATGAGGCAAGGAAAGGGGGTTGTATCCTCCTTTCGGTTGGTTCCGAAAAAATAATGGAGTTGAAGCTTGAGAATCAGGGGGTTGTAGCCTCCTTCTGGTTGGATCCAAAGAATTCAAGGAGTTCTAGCTTCCTTCAGGTTGGAGCCTATAAATAGGGGGTGTTATTGAACTAATCGGTAGGTGCGGACACTAATTGATCTCCCTAGATCCACCTAGATCTAGAACAAAACACACCAGAACATGACGCTTTCCTTAAGTTTTAGATATTGAATTTACTAACCAAAGAGGGATGGGTGACATACCGTTTAAATGTCGCTTCCTCTCGTCATTGCCATCCTAGCTCCGTTCCAATGCTCATACAATGACGATCCTGCAAAAGAACGCAACCAACCAAAGTGATAATAATAGAATAAACTTAACATAAACCTATGTATGTGATCAAGGAATCATACAATAAAATACAACAAGCTTTATAGGAAAGAATCGTATTAATGTATCATATTAAATGTGAAAGAGAGATTACAACCATGGCCTTGATGTCGTAAGGTCCCTTCCAATTGTCCTTCGTTCCCCACACACTCCTTTCTCCAAGCATTCTGAAACCATGGATTTGATAGCTACTCACAATCTATCTTGAAAAAGCAAATCTCAAAGCCACTCTAACCCAGCTAATAATTCCAAGCCAACCAAAGCTCCAAGCTAAGCTCCAAAGCTACAAGCTAACCAAAGCTCCCACTAAATCATATACTCCTCTTCCTTTTATAAGTTGAAGAGGATAAGGTGAGGAGGTTAGGATGATCCCACTAAATCATGAAAGTGAGTAATATCCAGACCATTCGGATGCCACCTCACCATGGAAGTTTCTCCTTCTAGAAGATTTGAGAAAACGCTTGTTTTTCCCACGTGTAAGAATTCTCGCACCCTTCCTATAGTGCAACCTGCGAACCTCTCGAAACCCAACTATGGTGCAACCTGCGAGAATCAAGTATTCTCGCACCTTGCCTATATAGCAACCTGCGAACTTCCTTTTTTACAGGGTTTTTACAAGGGGAAATGCAACTTCTTTTCTTAGGAAAAGTTCTTCTCCCTTCTCTCTTCAGGAACTCAGGCCACTGACCCCTCTAAAGGCAACATATAGGTTTACATCATTAACAGTCATAGGGATGAAAAAAATAATGTGTAACAGAGAGGCCCCCAAAGTATGAAGTTAGAACAAAGTGATCGCTGAAATACTTTGTCGAGTGTGTGTAGGGAACAAGAAACAGTCGGTCAGAAACCTGCCAACAAAAAAGGAAATACAGTGCAATAATATATCATCACTAAGGTAGGCATTCCCATACTCATAATACAAATGACTCAAAGCATAAATGTCAACATGTGAAGATCCATGTCGAGTAAGACAAGTCATGGCCACCAAAAATACACTGTGGATCCATGCCAATATGACTCAAATCTGAACATAGCCACCAAAAATACACTGTGGATCTATGTGTTAAATGCTCAAATTTTAACATAGCCACCAGACATACAATGTGGATCTATGAAACAGTACAAACTGAATATACTCCAACGCAACCTGAATATGTCAGAAAAGATCTAGGGTCTTCATCTCCACCACTCTATAGTACAAATCTAACCATGTGAATACATGTGTCGAAGTCAAACATGGTAGAAACCACTTGATTACTGATCATTAGTGTAAACCATTAACAAGTGCGAGGGAAATCACCATTAATGTCAATGAATCCCAAGGTACACTAGTACAATCCAACGAATGTGAATTAATGAGTTGAAGTCAAACACTCGGCGGAATCTCCCGATCAAGGGTCAATAATAAAAACCCACTGTCGAAAGTGAGGAAACCTCCCATTGAGGCATGCAAGTTCCAAGGTACCAATTGGTTTCTAAGTCTAGTTCCTAGATAATGAGTTGAAGTCGATAGGAAAAGACTCATCACAGGAGGGCCTTAATGTATCCCACATCAATGACATGAAACAAGTAACAAGATTTGATTTAGGTCAAAGTAACAAGTGATTCAGGACTGACTCAGGGATGTTCGATGCAATAGAAGGCTTAAAGACTGCAAAAATGGACGACGCAATAGAAGGCTTTCCGGGTTAAATTTCTCTTTGAACATATTGACGACACGCCAACTATCTTGGAAATACTAACTCAACAACAAGGATCACAGACCAATTTGTAATCTTAAAGGAGTATGATAAAGAGACAAGTGGATGTTCCAACCTAGACACAAAGCGAGTGAAAGGGTTTCATGTTCAAAAGTGACTCTTCCATGGAATACAGGTTTAGATACATTTCTTTCCCAATTTTTCCCCCACCATTTCTGGTGAGTACCTCTTTATTTTTAGGCAAACTTGAGGAGGATAACATATGCTTCTAATGTAATCTCATCCTTCGGATGAGTCCCTCAGAGTATGTTTAACGAACCCTAGGAAGGAGTGGTTCAGTCCCATATAGGCCTTTCGATGTTTGTTTTACGAGTCCAAAGAANAAACACTTAAAAGAGAACTCTCTCAGTTCCTTTTTCGTAAAGTAGTCCGATGAGACTGAAAAAGAGATAAACTATCACTCAACAGATGTTTTCTTCAAATACTTTAACGAGCGTGAAAAGAACAAGGTCGCTCACCAATCTTTTCATGTTTAGAGAATCTGAAAAGAGCTTAAAGGTAACTCCAGTGGTTTCCTTTTTTGTATAACCTTTATGAGTCTGAAAAAGTAATAAAAGTATACTCGGTTGCATTCTCATGTATTTACGAGAATGAGAAAGAACAAAGACTAAGCTCGAGATTGTTTTTATTTTTATGCAAGCTTTAAAACAAAACAAAACTATGATTGGACCTAGTTTCATTTTTACGCATGCTTGAACCAGAGGGAACTATGC
>SNQJ01S0045750.1:122311-132447 GCA_010110895.2 Picea sitchensis | reverse complement strand
ATTTTGGCCCAACCTTACTTATGGAAACATCATGTTGTATATGAGTTTAGGCCTCGTAGTGTTATTATTACTTTGGATAGAAAATTGTGCGGGATACCCAAGGTAGCCCCACCTATTTTCTTTTCCTTAAACTATGCCAAGCAATGCAGGAAGGTCATCTATTAGACCAGGAAGTTTTTCTTCTTCATGATTCATTCTCAAAGTGAGTGGAAGGCGGAATCCACATCCATGGCCTCCATGGTAGGTCTCTCCATGCAGCAGAAGAAAGTGGATAAGGTTGTGGAAGAATACAAAGACATATTCTCCTCACTCACTGGGGTACCTCTACACTGTCAGGTCAAGCATTCATTTGATATGACCCCCAATGTACCACTACCCAATGGGCCAATCTATCGTCAATATCTATAATAAAATTAGGAAATCAAGCACCAGATCCAAGAGGTTCTTGAAAAGGGGCACAACTGACCAAGATCATCACCTTGTGGAGGCCTAATCATTCTTGTCTAGAATAAAAATGAGACCTGGATACTTTACATTGAATACCGAGCTTTAAATAAAATCACAATCAGGAACTGATACCCAATTCCCCAAATTGATGATCTCCTTGACCAACTCAAGGGGGGAAAATATTTCAGTAGGATTGACATGAAGTTTTTCTACCACCAAATCCCAATAGAGAAGACTGATGTATGAAATATTTCCTTCAAGTCCAAAGAATGTCTTTTTGAATGGATGGTTATGCCCTTTGTATTGACGAATTCCCAAAAAACTTTCATGAGGATGATGGATGATATCTTGCGGCCTTTCACCAATTCTTTTATGGTGGTGAATTTGGATAAAATCCTCATCTTCAACAAGTGTTGGATGGAACACTTGCAACATATTCAACAGGTTCATCACACTCTACGACAACACAAGCTATACAAAAATTTGGAAAAATGATCCTTCGATATGAGCATGGTCCAATACCTAGGCTACATTGTTGATGAGAATGGGGTGCATGTTGATCCATCCAAGATCCAGGTCATTTGTGATTGTCCAACCTCGAACACACTCACCAAGCTTCAAATATTCTTAGGCCTTGCCAATTTCTATCACAGGTTTGTGTTGGGATTCTCCCATATTGCATGTGGCCTTAGCCAAGTGACCAGGGGTGGTGGCAAGGCAAATTTCATGTGGGGCCAATTGCAACAGAAATTGTTGGATGATTTGAAGCAACACTTGTTCTTAGCCCTGGTTCTCTCATTACCCGACTTGCAACAACCTTTTTAGATTGATATAGATGCTTTATACTATGTCATGGGTGCAATTCTCACTCAACATGAACAATGTCTCGTGCCCTATCTTATTGAGATAGTATCAAATATTTTGTGTAAGTACCCCACTTACAAAAAATAAATGTACTCCAATGTACAATCCTGCCATCAGTGGAGGCATTACACTCTCAAGGATGAGACAATCATCCACACTGATCACAAGCCTCTGCAATTCATGTTGACACAAGGAAAACTGTAGAGTGACCGCCATCAGAAGTGGTATACATACTTGCAGCAATTCCATATCAACATCAACTATAATATAGGGAGAACCAACCACCTCGCTGACTTCCTAAGTTGACCTCCTCTTTCAACACTAACCATGGTTCTACACTCTTGCAACTATGAGACCTTTAGATGGCCCCAACTCTACGAGAGAGATCCTGACTTCACCATGACCTACCATATGTTGGGCACAAACAGAGCTGTCACGGATTTCCATCTTCCAGACAGGTTGTTGTGCCATCTGTCCCATATATGTGTCCCATAAAGCGAGCGAGAAAATATGATTTGGGAATATCACTATAGTCGGGTGCTAGGAAATTTCAGTGTAGAAAAGATAGTGGTAGTGTTGCAAAAAATTTTCTATTGGTTGAAACTTTGAAAGGATGTTAGAAAGTATATTAGGTCTTGAGCCATTGCTAAATCGACCATTAAAAAAAAAGGCATGTACACCCCTCTTCTTAGTCCCGACAGGCCCTAGGAATCCATAGCGATGAACTATATGACGATCCTTCCTTCAAACAAGTGGGGAAATGACTGTGTTTTTGTGGTTTTTGATGGATTTTCCAAGATGGCGATTTTGGTTGCCTGTAGGAAGAGCATCACAATAGAGGCCAATACCAAGCTCTTCTTCGAACGAGTGTGGGTACATTTTGGGATACCACAAACCATCATCTCATATTGGGACAGTCAGTTCCTAAACACATTATGGTCAAGCCTCTGGTCACTACTAGACACCAAGCTCACCAAATCCACTTCCTTCCAGCCCCAAATGGATGACAAAACCGACGTCGTCAACAAGATGATCGTGCATATCGTGTGCATGTATAATTTCAAGAATTCGTGCACATGGGATGAAATTATTCCATATGCTCAACAAAGTTACAAAATATCCATACATATCTCAATCGGACACGGCCCCTTTCAAGTGGGGTTGATATTTCAACCATTGGGTCCCATGGAAATTGCACTACCTCTTGCATCCACACATGAAAAATTGTCCCATGCTAAAAATAAAGATGACAGAGCCACTTGGTTCATTGAACACATCCATCACATCCACTGACAGGTTCGGGATATTATGCATAAGTCCAATGCTAAATACAAGTAGTGCCATGATCAACAACAGGTGCCATGCCAATTTCAGGAGGGAGATAATGTTTGGTTTCACTTTAACAAAGAATGCCTTATAGGACCCCATTGAAATATTTTTCCACTCCACTATGGACCTTACACCATCACCAAGGTTGTGGGTGACAATGCTTTTGAGATCAAAATCACCCCTTTCCTTGGCTTGCAACCAATGTTTAATGTGGACGTCCTTTGACCATACTTTCCACCATTATTGGACACCTATGAGATAGAAGAATAATTGACACCGACATAGCTCAAACCTAACTGTATGGAACAGAATCCACTGATTATATCATGGACACATAGGTCAATGAAAATTGCCAACAAAAGATTTAACTTTATCGTGTTGTCAAAGCAGGGCAGCTCCTCCACCAAGGCAAGTGGCTCACTCGGGGCCAAATTCAACAGAAATTTCCTCATATGATGAGGGAAATCAACACAATGGAAAATTTTTATTCCTAAGTGGGGAGGATTCATCTAGATGGATATCGGTGGCCACCCACCTATTCCAACTGGCTCACATACAGTTTTCATCTTAGCAACTGCTTTCTAGCTTTTCAGGTCCTAAACTTCCAGGGCCGTTTTGAGGCCCTAAACAACTTTTTTGGGCCCATCATAATCATACTATAGACAAAGTTAAAGTGTGATGGAAACATGTGTAGTCCTCGGGTAGACCTTTCCAACAGGCCATCGCGCGCCTAAAATGGAGATCATATGAAAATGTTACAATCATGAGAAGTTGATGTACCAACTTACCCCATCGAGGTCCACATGACTTTTGATGCTTCATCTCCTGGGGTTAGGATTTTTTATGTATAGGGGTTTTTAATTACTTCTTGATGCTAAAAAGGCCTGGAGGCCTCATTGTAATGTGATCGGACGAATGCACATAGCCTCCACATCTCTTCTCAAAGATTAGTTACCACCATTCAAGCAAGATTGTTGGTACCACACAAAGAAATATTGATATCACCTTATAGAGCTTGTTAGCGACATTTCTTGTAAGGGGGGATAAAATGTGAAGGAGTGGATAAAAAACCACTTACCCTAAGTTTAGGACGCAAAATGCGCCTATGTTTAAGCGGCAAGCGAATCTGGACGATAGGGATCAGAGTACCCAGATCAACGACGCACATCGGATTCCAAAGCCCCCCTGCCTTTCTACCTTTAAGAGGAGGGGGGGGGGGGTCCGGAATCGAGGGCGCACCTCTTCAACGACTGTGATCAGAGCACCCAGATCAATGACGCACGAGGTGATTCCAGACCCCCCCCGCCTTTCTACCTTTAAGCGGAGGGGCGGGGTCCGGAATCAAGGCCGTACCTCTTCAACGACTGCGATCAGAGCGCCCGGATCAACGGTGCACAGGAGATCCAGACCTCCCTTTCCTCTCTGCATTTAATCAACGTGGGCCCTTTCCCCCATCATGTCATCCCTCAATCCGCCTCTCCCCTGCAGCCTATCTTCCACTTCACCTCATAGCATGGCCCTCCCTCAGTCCATCGTCCTCCTACCAGCTACCAAGTGTCCCACTCAAGCCCCGCGCTACATGTCTCCCCTGCCCATCCACCACCCCTCATTATACGTCCCAGTCTTCACACTGGCCTCCACGTCTATTCATCAGGCCATTCAGCTAATCCAGGTGGCAGCGCGAGGGACCCTCCACGTCTTAAAAGGTGCCAAGTTAGCCGAGCCATTCTCAAGCCCAAGGAAGCAGTTATTAATGTAGTTGGTGGTGGTTAGAAATCATCTCCGCCATAAAGGGAAAGTCCAACAATGAATTAAAATCATGTCGATTCGCCCATGGGACTATCAGGAGTTCGATTGCGTCTGCCATAGGTGCACGATCATTCAGAGACTACAGGTGAAGATTGTCAGAGGCCATGCAGACACAATGTTTTTTTTATGCAAACGTCTCGATTTTTTTTCTATGGTTGTTTTGAGTATATGTAGGAGTTTTCTCCATTTTTGTATCTATCGATGGTAGAGCGAAGCTCCCGACTGTAAAAATTTTAACAACCATTCTAGGTCTCTGGTTGTGCATCTGTATCTGAGATTTCTTGTTTTATGACAAATAGTTTTCCTACTCCATCTCATCTTTCGTCTCATACTAAGGGAGTTCATGATCGACTGATTCACATTAATTGTTGCAATTATGTTATGGTAAAGGATTTATCGTTGCATCGTTGTATTCTCTAGTTTTCTGTGTTTGAATGTAAGAAGATCTTGCATTTGGATGCTTTCTTCCCCAGTCTGTTAGAAACCTATTGTTTATGACAGACACGTGCACTCTCCTTATACAAGTCTTCCCCCCTACTCACCCTTATTACAACTCACTGTTTGAAGTTTATCAAAGACCTCACTTGCCCATGCATGCCTGGCCTAGTTTCAAAGTTGAGACGATATTGTTCTAAGTTTACTTCCATTTGATCATCCCTTTTATAAACAAATCGTGACATTAAACCGATGGGCGTCAGGCTCTGATCCTACTGCAATCTAGGAGTGACTTTCGTTGCCAACATTTCTGGCGCCGTTGTCGGGGACGAAGTTGAAAATTTTCCTCGGGATTGAACGACATTGAGCCTCTGATTCTGAATGTTCATCAGGTATCAGAGCCTTTGAAGATTGCTACTGTGCACTTGGTGACTCCATTGTGACAACTCCAGTGTGGTAAACCTGCTATGTTAATTGTGGCTTTTAGAGGTAGACACACATGGTCTCATCCACAACTGCCTCTAGCTATGCCTGGAACTGATTTAGAGGTGGTTCTCAGAAAAGGAAAGGCCCCTGAAGAAGAAGCTTCCCCTGCCGAAACAGGTAATCCACCATCCCCTTCTGTAAGAACTCCATTTTCTCCTCCTCAGTTTCTTAAAAGACCTCCTTCAGAGGTTTCCTGTTTCTTGAATTTTGGGAGTGTTCCTGCTGAGTTTTCCCCTCCTGGTCTTGGATTGGAGGGAGAAACCCTTGTTACTCCCCTCTCCTCTAAATTTGTTCCTTGGCGTATACTTTGGACTACAGAAGATTTCCCCACTCCTACACAAATAAGAGCACTTGCTGACTTGAGCTCGTTAGCCTTTTCCTTAAATCCCCTCTTGTTTCCCACTCCACTTCGAGACTCATTCCAAGTAGCCCCTTCGCGAACTCTTTCTCCGCCAAGCTCTCCTCCACCCAATATTCCTATGGCTGGTACTAATGCCCCTCTGAATAGAATGGATTCCATAGTCACTGCCAGATATGCTCCCTTAATACTGCCCCATCCTATGAATCCTCTCCCTACTAGAGACTACTTGAAGTATATGCCCAAGTTTACTGGGGAAGGAGACATAACTGCGAAAGAGAACCTGGTTTCTTTCTACAGTTATGAAGACAACCTGAACATTGAAAATGAAGATTTATTGATGAGAGTCTTCGTCCAGAGCCTCGACAGCGAGGTGAGGAAATGGTTTAGAGGATTGGCCCCCGGATCTATTGTCGGGATCGAAGCCCTGGATAATGCTTTCCTGAGGCAGTGGGGCGATAGAAAGGATTTTGTGTATTACATGACAAAGTTTGGGTATTTGAAGAATATGGATGGAGAGTTTGTCTCCGACTTCTCCAAAATATTTAATAAGATGTATAATAAAATTCCTGCTGAAATAAAACCCTCAAAAGCCTCGGCCAAAATTTCTTATGCTAGTGCGTTTGGCCCCGATTTTTGTCTTTTGTTGAGAGAAAGAAGAGCCACCTCCTTAGCTCAAATGCAGGATGCGTCCATAGAAGTGGAATCCAATGTATTATCAGCTGATATACTGAGGAACAAGGCCGACGTAGACAGAAGAAAAGGAAGGTCGGAAACCTCAATCTCTGATCCATCGGTGCCCCATCCTCAAGTGGACGAACTGACCAAGATGGTGAAGTCTCTGTCTGCATAGATGGAGAGGATGAAGGTGGAAGGGAGGAAAGTATACAAGGGCCCTCAAAACACCGAAAACAAAGGAGGTTTCAGGAGGCCAAACAATTTTACTCCCCCGAATGTGAAAAGAGAGAGAGGAAGAGAAAGAGAAGACCAGAAAATTCAGGCCCCTTTTCAAAACAATTTTGTAGCCGAGGGGGAAGAAGGGGAAAAAAATGAGCTTGATCCTAAAATCCATTGCTTCGAAGACACTCCTCCTTTTCATCATCTCACTCAATCAGCATACGAGGAGTCTCTCATGGACAGTCAGCTAAATGAACTAAGTAAGGGAGACAAGGCTAGTGGCAACCGAGGCAGGTATGATCTGAGGTCTAAGAAAATGACAGTAGCACTTGATGTTCCTGAGCAGTCCACTAGAACATAGAAGCCTACTAATGAAGTAGCAGACAATCACAGAGGTAAGAAGACCCAACCCCTCTCTCCCGTTATTCAGAGTCATGTTCCCAAAATGAGAGAAATCCCTAATCTTACATCTTCTTTTAATTTCGAGCATGAAATTCAAAAGATCAGAATCCCTTTGCCCCTGAACGAATTGATTAAACATGAAGGGTTCAAGAAACGCTTCTCTAAGATTTTACAGTTTGAGGTCTCAAGCCTTCCCATAGACTCCATCAATTTTCAAGATGAAAAGCCTTCAGTTATTCTAGGTCCTATGGTAGAAGACAGGAATGACTCATCCCCTCCCTTCTACACATCCTTGAACATACATGACAAGGTACTACACAACTGTTTGATGGATTCGGGGGCTTCTCACAACCTCATGCCCAAGACTGTCATGGAAGAGTTAGGGCTAGAAGTCACCCGAGATTATCATGACCTCTATTCCTTTGACTCCAGGAAAGTTCAATGTCTCGGGGTTATCAAAGACCTGGTCGTGACCTTGTTTCAGTTGCCCATGAAAAGTGTGGTCATGGATATTGTAGTGGCTGATGTCCCCCCCAAGTTCAGTATGTTATTATCAAGATCTTGGACAAAAAGACTTGGGGGAACCTTGCAGATGGACCTCACATATGCTACTATCCCAATGTTTGGAGGAGAGCATAGAAGACTATATAGGGAGGCCCAATTGGCCTATATAATCAGTGATGAAGCCAATCCTACTAACCATCCCATTTTTGCCTTGGACACCGATTTAGGTTCCAGTTTACTGCAACTCACTCATGCTCCCGAGCCTCCTCTTGAACTCAGAGAGCAACCCATCATTCCTCATGAGTTTCCTCCCTCCATCACCCCCGTTTGGAAAATGTTTTTTGATGGAGCCTGTTCCAGGGAAGGCATTGGTGCTGGGGTGTTTTTTGTGTCTCCTTCTCAAGAAACCATGTCCATGTCATATAAGATAGAATTTGAAACCACCAACAATATGGAAGAGTATGAATCCCTTGTTCTAGGATTGAGAGCTGCAAGGGAAATGGGAATTCAGGAGGTAGCAGTGTTCGGAGACGCTGAGTTGGTGGTCCTACAGATCAGAAACGCTTATCAGGATAAGCACCCTCGACTCAGAAATTACAGAAATGAAGTATGGGACCTAATTGAAAATTTATTCTTAGCCTTCAACATCTCTTTTATTCCAAGGGAGGATAATGTTGTGGCCAATTCTTTAGCTGTTTCAGCTAGCTAGTTCAATGTCCCTCAGCCGTCTATGGCCAAATATGATGTTGAGATAAAATATAGGCCCTCTGTACCAGACAATGTCAAGCATTGGAAGGTATTCGAAGATGATCTGGAAATCAAGAAATTTCTCCAATCTGTTGATGAATTTTGTGCGTTACACATTGATCAGGATCCTGATATAGAAGATAACCCTCACCCTGAGGTGTTTTTAAATAGTATTGCTAACCACAAGATCATTCAGCTACCTAGCAATCACATTCCACGGTGACTAATTCCTTTATAAAGATTGTTCAATGGCAATGAATTGGCAGTAAAGGGTAGGGTTTCAGATGAAGATACTAACATTGGCACACTAGAGGAGCCTAAGTTTGTCAAGTTGTCAAGGAGTTTGACCACAGAATAGAGGGCTGAATATACTGAGTTGCTGAGAGAATTTTCTGATGTGTTTGCATGGACCTACGAAGACCTCAAGATGTATGACACATCTATCATTGAGCACAAGATCCCACTAAAAGAAGAGGCTAAGCCATTCAAGCAAAAGCTGAGACAGATAAATCCCATGTTGCTACCTGTCATGGAGAAAGAAGTGAAGAAATTTCTAGATGCCCAAATCATTGTCCCCTTGAGATATTCCGATTGGGTGGACAATTTGGTCTCGGTAAGGAAGAAAAGCGGAGAAATCAGACTCTGTGTTGATTTCAGGAACCTGAATAGGAGCTCAAGGAAAGATAATTATCCCCTGCCCAACATGGAACACATATTGCCGAAGGTCACTGGCGCATCTAGAATATCCATGATTGATGGTTTTTCTGGTTATAACCAGATATCAGTCATGCTTGAGGACAGGGAAAAAACGACCTTCACCACTCCTTGGGGCACATTCATGTATGCCAAAATGCCTTTTGGATTGATGAATGCAGGAGCAACATTTCAGTGAGCCATGGATATAGCCTTCATTGGGGAGAAAGATCGGTTTATGGTGATCTATCTGGATGACATCACAGTCTTCTCTAGGATAGACAAAGAACACCAATGTCACCTAAGGAAAGTTTTCTTGAAGTGTCGGAGGTTTGGGATATCTCTAAACCCCAAGAAATCTTTGTTTTCTATGAAGGAGGGGAAGCTGTTAGGCCATATAGTATCAGTTGAGGGGGTAAGGATTGATCCTAGAAGGGTAGAAGAAATTCAGAACCTATCACCTCCCAGATCTAAGAAGGAAGTTCAGGCCTTTTTGGGGAAGATTAATTTTCTGAGGAGATTCGTCTCAAATTTTGCTGAGCTGGTGAGACACATCACAACCATGCTCAGGAAGGGAAATGAAGTGAAATGGACCGTTGAACCTAGGGAATATTTTGTCCAAATAAAAAGGGCATTGACTGAGGCACCTGTGCTGATTAGTCCTAACTATTCCAAAGATTTCCTGATCTTTTCTTTTGCTTCTTGTGATACAGTAGCAGCGGTCTTGTTGCAGAAAAATGAGGAAGGGCGAGAGCAGCCCATTGCCTTCTACAGCAAGGCATTGAGAGATGCAGAACTCCGGTACGAGATCATGGAGAAGAAGGCCTATGCCTTGGTGAAATCTCTCAAAGCTTTCAGATTCTATGTCTTGCACTCAAGGATCACTGCATACGTTCCTTCAGCCTCTATGAAGGACATTCTTATACAACTTGACATAGACGGAAGAAGAGGTAAGTGGATTGCCAAGATCCTAGAGTTTGATTTGGAGATTAATCCCACCAAGTTGATAAAGGGGCAGGGTTTAGCCAAGCTGCTAGCTGAATCCAATTGCAAATCTTTGGGGATTAGTTTCATCAACGTCTGTTCAGAAAATTCGCAAGTCGAATCATCCAATAAGAATTCTCAGAGTGCCTTATCCCTAGCAACATGCCCTTGGTACAAGGAT
>SNQJ01S0045750.1:95859-115159 GCA_010110895.2 Picea sitchensis | reverse complement strand
GAATTGATCGTCGGGAAAATGAGATTACCAGGGCTTCGCACGTCTCAAAGACCAGTTCGAGTATCTGTATCAGCCTTCGAATCTAGCAACCTGTGGTGGCCTTAGTCATTATTCATACAATGATCCATCATCTATGAAGATTTCTATATCTATCATCATATTTGTATGTACTATTTCTGATATTTGTTTGTATTGGAGATTTTCATGATAATTGAAGTGCTTCTTTAATGAACATATCTTCCTTCCTTTAGCATATCATAAATGTATTTATTGTATTTATAGAAATTAGCATAAGCACCCACTTTTTTCTTCCAGTAATTCAAAACCATGGATTACGGATCTATCCTCTGCAGATATATCAGACTTTTTCTTATTATTGTTATAGAGATTATTGGAGAATCCTATCAGCCTATTGAATTAGATTGGTGCTGTAAGCGGTTTATCATCTGCAGATTCATTGAGCAGCGTGTACCTATTGAGTTCTCAAAATTTATGGGATGAGCATGCAATCCAATCTATATTCTGCAGATATATTTACTGGATTATTTTAGCATGCAATCCAATCTATATTCAGCAGATATATTTAGTGCGTTATCTAAGATTTAAGATATAGATATATGTAATTGTTGAAAAAGTTCCAATTAATTTGTGTAACTGGTGGATCATATTGTAATTAGTTTGTGTAACTAGTGGATCATATTGTAATAAGTTTGTCTAAATGTTTGATAGATGCTACATATACTAGATACTCATAGAGGTGAAGTGTGCAATGAGCAATGTAGTGTAGCACAATGTGTTTGAAGAGAAGAGGGGATGGTTGCAGGCTTGTGATTGGCTATTGTAATTCTCCCTAATAATAAGCATATTGATTACCATTTCCTTGTAGTTTTTCATCTATTGGGTTTCCACATAAATCACTGTGTCAATTGTGTGATTGTTGTTCTGTCTGGTTTGTTCTTGGTTTTCTTTGTTTTGCCATTAAATCTTGTTAAGTTTATGCTTCCATTGCCTAACAAGTGGTATCAGAGTGCAGAGTTGAAGAATGAGAGAGCCAAGGAGAAGAGAGTTTGATCGTTGGATAGTAGAGCAGGCTAGCCAAGTGGAGTGGATCGGCGTAGGACGGATTTTATTACACTATCGGGTGTTGTATTTTGTGCTAATGGTGAAAGTTCAAGTTCATGTATGGTTGTTGAAGTTTTATCTATCTGTTATGTCTCACCACCCGTGTTCACTTAGAAGTTGTGGGGCAGTGTTGGTTGGGTCACCATTGTGAAAGAAGAAAAAAAATGTATTTACTCTCGAGTTGTAAAAAATTATTGATTGCATGTAAATGGGCATATGTCTATGAGACTTGGATAGGCATGTGTACCCCTCGTTTATATGTCACCTATGAAAATTCTAGACATAGATTTAGGTAGATTGAATATGTGGGGGGGGCATGTGCCTTGGGTTAACCTTGACTTGGTGAAAGACTTAATGAGTTAATTATTTTTTTAGGTCAAAGCACTTGGATTTTCAGGTCCATGTTTTTTGGGTAGCCCGTGGTATCGTGTCTGTTAGTCCCTAAAGTTAGGGCAGGCTAGATAATCATCAAGTTATTGCAATGGTATTTTATAAACTTTTTGGGTAGGATTTAGAAATGGTTGAATGTTGGATCAAGGATACAATAAAGATATAAGGCTCAATGTAAAAGGAAAATAAACATCTCACTGGCTTAGTAAATGAGAAACAATTTAAATCAGATGGTAAAATGTAAATAAAGAACAAAATATGTATGAGTATTCAATTTGTCCACTCACACATGGATTTCTCATTCTCAAATATCATTAAGAAATAAGAACATGGTACTTGAAAGCAATCCTAGTTATAAACAATTTGAATTATCAAATAGGATATTAGATATCAAATAGTTATTTTCTAGCAGAGAAATCTTCATACGAATATTTATAATGCCTATGATGTAGTCCTCCTTAAAAACTAATCTGAATATAGACTAGATGACAATTCGATGAAGCTTTCCAAATCCCACAAAAAGAGGAATAAAACTATTGTTGAGTTGGTTCACCTAATATACAAAACACAATTCAGTTTGAACAAAATATTGTTGACCCAAATGCTCAGCCTCATTATCTTGGCCACAGCCTCGAGAAATTCAAAAGTTGTGGCAGGATTTCTTTGGGATTTCATTGTATGATCATTACAGATGCTCTGGTATCCATTTGTTTTAGTTTAGTTGTAAATACCACATTATGTCAATATAGTCTTATGTTTGACTCTCTTATCTCCTTTAGTAGGGATTTTTGTTGGCACAAGAGGCGGACCCAGGGTTCAAAGCTTCAACAATGCACCAACAAAACCCTAACTACCGACCCTTTCGACAACACCTACGAAGCAAATTAAGTCTCACCCGAGGTAGAGGCAGGGGTGGTTGTAGGACTCAAGTGTCTACAACCTGGCTGGGACATGGATTTGTGATTACAACACTCTAACAAAGCACTTAGCAGTTATCATTCATTAGTATTTAACCTTTATTCACATCGCAGATAAAACCCTAATTACAGAGCAGTGCAGTATTCAATCAAGATCTATCGCATCCAATCACTTAGCACATAAGAATATATTAGATCTAGTAGTCATTCATATCATTAAGCACTAAGCTACCATATCAGATGAAGCTAAGATAAAGATAACAACACTAAGCATAAGTCACATCAATAACATAACAACCATAATGCACAAAGCAATCACAACACAGGATATACATGGTTCACCCCCAACGTGGAGTTATGTCCACTAGCTCTTCTTCTTCTTTATTATCTTCTTCAATCTTCTTACATGCACAGAGCCACAAAAACACTCTGCATAGCACATGAGATCTACGTGCACTTCGATAGATCCTCCTTCCCTCATTAGATCTAGGCACAAAGCCTTACACAGTCGGCGCACAAAGAACTACAGATGACTTTAACTTAGCTTTGTAAGTCTCAACACACAGTATGCACAAGGCCTCTTACAATCACTTGCACTTAGCATAGCACCAAGCCATCGACCTATCAGGGTCTCACTACTCCTACATCACCTAGATACTTATTTATATATTACAAAATAGGCCTAAGCATGGGTAAAACCCATGGGCCGACATCCCATACCCATTACATAAGCCCTAACCCGAAAAATCCTTGAAAAGGGACCAAGCTCCCATGATCTCTGCTTCGCCTTGCGCTCCACCTTCAACCAGCCTGTCGAAGTCCCAAAATCTGTCAAACATGACCAACGTTTCCACAAAACCTAGCCAAGGGCTAGCATGCCCCCAACACTCACATGTGACTAATCTCAAGTCACTCTGATCCGAGTAACTCTACCTCAAATGCCTTGAGCTTGGCTCGGGCTTCTTCGACCTGCTATTTCACTAGAGCCTCCTGCTCGACAAACTCTTGAGTAACTTTCTTGGTCACTAGCCCTTCCAATCGTTGTTCCACCGTGGTAGCTACTTTCTCTAGTTCTGCACCCTGTCCTTCAGTTTCCTCAAAAAGTGTGCAAGCTTCATCCTGCACTAGCTTTAGCCTTTGAGTCACTTCCATGAATTTACTCTGGATGGCGTGGACCTATTGTTGAATAGTTCGTTATTCTTGGGAGATTTTCATTCTCTCAACCACTGATAGAGGCTTCAAATGTGCCTGCATTGTTGTTGCTTGTTGCTTCGATTCTCCTCTTGGAGCTGTGAATCTAGAGTCCCGAGTTCAGAGTCCTCTGCAAGGCACTCGCAAGTTTGTGCACTACAACGGATGAGTTGTTTGCATTCCAAGGCTAATGCTTTTATTCTCTCAACTGTGCTCCAAGTAGTTTCTTCTCTTAGATATCGCACTTCCTGCAGAGTGCTTGGTACTGTCCGTAATTCCAATTCTGCTATTCTTTGTTGGAGTTGTTGAATGGATTCAACAAGCTTCCCCACTTGACTTTATACTGGGTCTTCTTCCATTTTTTCTAAGCCCGTCATGGAGTGAAGTTCTCTAGTGACTACTTCTTTAATTCCAGTCTACTCAACAAGTAACTGTTCTTTCTCCTTCTGGATCTGTGCTCTATCTTCTATGAACTTCGCTTGGAGGTTGTCTTTTTCCTGCTACGCAAGCTGATGTTTCTATATGGATTCCTCTTTTGCTTGCTTCAAGGCCTCTATGGCCTATTCCTTTTCCTCTTGGACACAATGAAGGTGGGCTTCTGTTGATTCTACTAATCTTCAAAGATGGGCAGTCTCATCTCCCAACTCTGCTCCTTCTGATGGTGGTGACGCAATAGATACTACGTGGTTGGAGTAGAGGGATTGTTGTACCCCTTTTAGTTCTGCTTCAATCCTGCCAAACATGGTCTCTTGTTTTTCTTCGCTGTGCTGTAAAATATCATCTGATGTATCTAATATGATGTACATGATGGGGTCGATGTAATCCACCGTGAGAACAGTCTGCAACTTGGGCTTACTAGCTTTTGACTTCTTCTGCGATGTAGGCTTCGTTAGGGAAGCATTTCTTTTCTTGGATGTATCTTCCTCTTCAAGGGGATCTCTAGGTCGCACTTCACCCTGTTTCTATTTGTCTTCTTCCCCTTCATCCTCTTCTTTATCTACTTCGTCATCACCTCCTCCCCCAAGTGAATCTGAAGCAGTCTCCTCTGATGCATTGCTCAGCTCTTGTACCTCTTCCTTATTCTTCCTTCTGCTACTACTGGGTGCATCATACTCTTCCCGGGTGACCACGGAACTTAGAATTAGGTCGGGATCGGACAGTTCTTCCTGGTCAACTAGGATTAGGAGATCTATAGGCAATTCCTTAGTCATTTCTTCTATGTCCTCCTTTGTGAGCTTATAATAACTCTTCAGTTCTTCTTTGTGTTCATCTTTGCGCGCAGTGATATAAGTAAAATGTCTATCTTCACGGAACTTCACAAATGGCTTGAATCTGCGCGAGGTGTTCAACGTCATACGAGGGAAAGACTCAATATCCCTCTTCAACTGCAGGTAATAGGTGTGAAACATCGCTTTTGACTGCCATTGTTTAGCCATGTCACTCGAATACCATAGCATGGTGAACTTCGCAGCTAATGGTTCATATGGCTCCATTTCAGGGAAGGTCGCACCTTCTAGCATCTCCCAAGCCATGAAGGCTATGAGGATCAACAACCAGCTGAAATGGAACTCATAGCCCTGATCTTGAGCTTCATGGAAATCTTGTTCTAACTGGTTGACAAGGTAGCTCATCTAATTTATTTGTATCCCTTCCACGCATTTTTCTGCAAGGTCAACAACGAACCCTGTGACCTGCATGGGTCTATTCTTCCTTACTATCTTACCTGAGATCAACTGGCAGGCAAGGCGCACTGCACCATTCTGGATGAAGGCTACCTTGTAGCCTCGCTTCCCCTTCTCCACATCACCATAGGTATCTTTGATCTTTTGCGCCAGGGCACAATCTATAGCCTTCCCTAGGTAAAACTCTTGTGGGTCTATTCCTTACATGCTTAATCTAGTGATCCTATGGATCAACGCTGGATCTATGTTGATGCGTCTGTCTAGCCACAAATAAACACCATGGAAGCATGACATCAGGAGCTTAATTCACGCGTTAACCTCCTGTTGCCTTCGAAAGTGGAGTATTTTCATTACATTCAGGATGGTGGACCTCGCGATGTCCATGGTCCATGGTTGGTGGATGATACTCAAATTCTTCCCCTATTCCCTGGTCAAATACTTATGAGGTGCAAGCATGTTGTATTTCTTGTGGTCTCCCAAGTTGAATTCGTTGATATTCAACGTCAAAATCTTATCCAGCTATGGTTTGACTATGCGTATCCCCTTCGAGAGGTACGCAGTAGTCAAGGTGTAGTTGAAGTCCCTCGGGACACTGTCACAACTCACTGTGTCGGCCAGAGGTGGGATATAGTCGAGTAGGATGGATGGGATGAGCTTCACATTCACCAAGTCATCATGATGCTTGGTTCGTTTCTCTGTTGCAACTCAGGATGGTCCAGATCCTCTACCAGTGGACGATGATGCTTGCACTTTTCTCATTGATGAGGCTTGGATTCCTATGGACATGACCTTCTCTGCCATGAGATATATGCGAATTTCTTCAATGTTTTTCTCTAATGCACTCAAGTTGTCTGACATGCACGCTTGATATCAAATATCTCGGGTTGGTGAAAAAACAAGGTAACAGAACAGACGACGAGGTCTCAATAAAAACGTGGTAATAGTTATCTCTTTACAGGCTTGGATAATCACAATTGGAAAAAGTGTTCTCGGTGCAACATTCGACGGGATAAATAGACAACGATGTAACGAATTCCTCCAAAGGATAATAAATCCTTCATCAATTTGGTTCCATCTATTAGGGCGTGGTCTCAATGGTCCAATGGACACTTTTCGGCTGTAACTGTGTTTCTAGTTGTTCTGGAGCATCGGTCTAACAGTCAGGATTCCTCCAACGGTCATATTTCTTCATCATGGTGAAGTGCCAATCTGAGTTGCTCTGATATCCTGGTGAGGTTCAAATTTTGTATACATTTCTTTTGCAAAGTCCTTTCTGAGACTTCTTGTAATTTTTCTAACTTTGCCTTCTTCTTGCTAAGATTTCTAGCTTTCTTTCCTGTAATCTGAGTTACTGGTTTCCCCTTTCCATTATCATTTTTATCTGTATTTAACATAGCAACTTCATGCTGATGAGGTTCTTTCATAGGGTTCGAAGGTAATACTTTTTTTTTTTTTGGAGTAGGCGTTCTACTTTCCTATATGGACAGGTTCGTCAGGTTTTCCTATGTTCTTTCAACTTTGACAGCGAGGTCCTTGGCTATAAGTTGCCTTGACTTGTCCTCCTTCTCTTGTATTAAACGTGCTATTATTCTAGCCATGAAATATCTTAGTTCTTGTTTTTTCTGTTCTAGAGCTTCCTCTTCTTTTTGCCTTCTTATTTGATCTTGCTCAATCCAGATCTTGCCTAGCAAAAGAGCAAATGGGGTGTTGTCATCAACAAACTTAATGACTTCGAATGCTTCTTTTGTCGAAGCTCCCTGAGAAACCATAGGTACATTGGCAAGTATTTCGCATAGGTTTATCAACTTCCCTTTAAACAATACTATTCCTCCCAATGAAGGAACCATAGCTAGCTTTCACAAAATTTCCCAAGTTCTTTCTGTCATGATATTCACTTGTATTTATGCATCCAATACACAGTCTATGTTGAAGTCTCCTATTCTTGTTTCTATGCACTATTTTTCTTTTAAGATCTCTAATAAGTTGACGTTTTTATGATCATTCATGGTTCCTTTCATCTGTAATAATAGAGCCTCTGATTTTTTTTGGTTCTTTAGCATATTCTTAGTCTATTGGCCTTCCTCAGGGTTTTCTTGTCTCATGTCCATCTTTTCAACCTTAGTAATCATTCTAGGGAAATCCAAAACTTCATGATCCACATCTTTACAGCAAAGGAAAATAGGGTTTCTACCAGGGCATTCCTTAGCAATATGTCTTGGTCTTCTGCAACTGTAACAAAGATTTAATCCTCTCTTTCTCTTAAATGATCCCCAACCTTTCCTGTATTGCACACTGGTATCCCAGTGTTGAACCTGCAAAAAAATATTTCTAGGATCCTGCATCCCTTTGTTAGTCCAAACATTCTTTCTATGCATAGGAATAACATATCTTTCACTATCATATCTATTCATTTCATATCTTCTTCTTTCTTCTAACTATGCCCTAGTTTTCAGACTAGGACCAAATTTATCAAACATACCTAGATCCATTCTTTTGAAGCAAAATTTTCCACTTATCTTACCTTTATCAGAGAACAAAGCTTTAGGATATTACCTATTTTCTTCAGATCTAATTCCTTTCTTAGCACACAACTTCACAAGTCAATTAGAATATTGCGCACTAGGGAAACAGATCCAAGCATAGAGATTTCTCTTTTCTTTAGATCCCAGGAATCATAGTTTCAGGTCCTCGAAACAGAACCATTTGTTCACACAAGGGAAAACCTAGGGTTCAAAGCTTCAACAATGCACCAACAAACCCCTAACTACCGACCCTTTCAGCAACACCTGTGAAGCAAATGAAGTCTCACTCAAGGTAGATGCAGGGGTGGTTGTAGGACTCAAGTGTCTACAACCTGGATGGGACATAGATCTGTGATTTCAACACTCTAACAAAGAACTTAGCAGTTATCATTCATTAGTATTTAACCTTTATTCACATCACAGATAAAACCCTAATTACAAAGCATCGCAATATTCAATCAAGATATATCGCATCCAAGCACTTAGCACATAAGAATAGATTAGACCTAGCATTCATTCATATCATTAAGCACTAAGATAACATATCAGATGCAACTAAGATAAAGATAAAAAAACTAAGCATAAGTCACATCAATAACATAACAACCATAATGCACAAAGCAATCACACCATAGGATATACGTGGTTCACCCCTAATGTGGGGATACGTCCAACAACTTTTCTTCTTCTTTATTATCTTCTTTGATCTTCTTACATGCACAGAGCCACAAAACCACTCTGCATAGGAAAGGAGATATGTGCGCACTTCGATAGATCCTCCTTCCCCAAGTAGATCTAGGTAGAGAGCCTTACATAGTCAGCGCACAAAGCACTACATATGACTTGAACTTATATCTGTAAGTCTCAACACATAGTATGCACAAAGCCTCTTACAATCACTTTCATTTAGCATAGCACCAAGTCATCGAACTATCGGGTATCACTACTCCTACATCACCTAGCTACTTATTTATATATTACAAAATAGGCCTAAGCATGGGTAAAACCCATGGGACGACATCCCATACCCGTTACATAAACCCTAACTTGGAAAGGCCCTGAAAAGGGGCCGAGATTCAGTGATATTCACTTTTCCTTGCACTTTGCCTTCGACTAGTCTATCGAAGTCCCAAAATTAGTCAAACATGACCACCGTTTCCACAAAACCTGGTCAAGGGCCAACACCTTTTGATCTTTCCTTTTCTTTTTGAGTTCCTATATTTTTTCTTGTTGTTTTGAAAATTGAGACTTTTGATTGATAAATACCATTCCAGTAGCAATGCATAAAATATTAAGAGCATCCTTAAACACCTTCCATTTCTGTAAAGATCCTTTCCCAAACAAAATAACATCATCCACAAATACCAAATGTGTAATTTTAATACCATTTTCTACTAAAAATCCCTCAAGGCTACCATCTTCGACCAACTTCTTGAGAAGTATACTAAGGCCTTCTACTATGAGAAAGAAAATCAAAGGTGAAAGAGGAAATCCTTGCCTCAATCCTCTTGATCGTTAAAAAAAAACAGAAGGACTGCCATTTACCAAAACAAAAAAAATTACTAACTTGACACAACCCATGATCCAATCAATAGCTTACAAACTGATTACAACCTATAGCAACACCAACTTCAGAAAACTCCAACCCACTCTATCATAAGATTTCATCATATCCAACTCATGTACCAAATATTTTTTCTTCTTTGTCTTAATGTTATGCAAAGCCTCCTAGGCCACTCCATTGGCATCTGATATTTGTCTATCATCCAAGAACCCAAATTGTTCCTTAGAAATACCTTTAAACATAAAAGATTTAATTCTGGAAGAAATAATCTTCGATATTACCTTATAATCCAAGTTATACAAAGAAATGGGTCTAAAACCTTAAAATGACTCAGGTTTATCACTTTTCGGTATAAGAGTTATAAAAGTTGCATTAAGTGCTTGTTGATGGAAAAAACTGACCATGTTCAACATTATAGGGAGATCACCCAGTTAGGATCCCAATTAGACCTTTATCCATTTGGGATGGTGATTCTGGCTGGTTCAAATGGGTCTCTAGTCACCCTTGTCCTAAGACTAGCCTAAGATCAACCTAATCTAAGTTGATCTATATGTACAAATATATATACACAGGGCCTTCTATTTGTTGATGTATCTTATCTTTGTAAATATAGATCGACTTAGCTTAGGTTGATCTTAGGCTAGTCTTAGGACAAGGGTAACTGGAGACCCATTTGAACCAGTTGGAATCACCATCCCAAATGGATAAGGGTCTAATTGGAACCATGGTCGAATGATCTCCCTATAATGTTGAACATGGTCAGTTTTGGCCATCGAAATTTTTGGTGCTAGAAGGAGGGCCACAGATGAGTGTGCATGATAATTTGATTATTGTTTGAGCTATTTGTTTTAACATTATTATTATCTTTAATGGCTCCTTCTGAACTACCCATTTGGAGTTGAATCTATGGTAGAGAATCTTGCAATACTCCAATGAAGGTAGTTAATCACTTGTCAAAGGTAAAGTTCAATGGTGAGTTAAATGTTTCTGCATTTGATCACATCTTTCAATTTATTTTAAATTGTAAAAATTTTTATATTGATGAAAGTGTCATGTGCAGTATTTCACTCTCACCTTAATAGGCCAAGCCAAAGACTGGTGTAGATCTTCACCAGTTTCTTTCATTCGTATCTAGGACAAGTTCACAAGTATTTTTTTCCATGCTTATTAGGATTATGATTATGACAAGGTATGCAATAAACTTGAAAGTCTTCATAGGTTTTAAGGCAAATCTTTCGACAATTTTCTTTCTAGATTCAAGCTAGTTTGTTTAGAGTTTAAATCTAAAAAATTTCCCTCTGAATTTGAATTAATGGGGTGTTTTCAGTACATTTTTTATCTTCCTTGTACTTCTAACGTTCATCTTGAACAAGAAGATACTATTACTATTAATGAAGTTGATGCTATTAGTGAAAATGTTGTTGCTTATATTCATAAGAAGAATGTTGTAATTGCTAATAAACAGACTCAGGAAAACATAGATACGATTATTTTCGATTTGGATACTATTTTAAGTTTGCATAATTATGTTAAAGAAGACATTCAACAATCTGTATTCTTAATTAAAAATGACAACAATGATTTTCCTTCCAGTAGCATGCCTCTTACAATAGATTTCTCTATTTTTTTGAATTTTGTCCATAAGTTACAATCACATAATTCATAACATTATAATCATAATTTTTAGGAATTTGATTGTAGCCAAACACACAAGGTTCCTGAAACCAATTATAATTATGAATCCTATTTGTCATGGATATTAATGAAAAAATAGAAATTGAAATTCAGGAATCAAATATTCATCATTTTGCAGAAAGGAAAGTTTTTCACCTCATCGCTTCCAATAGTCATTATGATTCATATCCTGATATGTTTAATAATTTAAATTCATTTGAGAATCATTTAATAGTTCCTATATATACAAATATTATTTTTTGGGCCCTTCGTTTTTGGATAAGAGAAGTTGCGCAAGCTATCAAGGATATAACCAATCAAGGGAAGAAGGATGAGAAAAACAGTTCAGGGCTAGCGTAGAATCGGTTTTGAGACAATATGATTGCAATAGAATCAAGAAGAGAAGAGGGCCTATGGATTATCAAAGAGAGAAAACCGATTGTATTGTATGGATGATAATTGTATTGTAATAGGTAATAGGTGTAGGAGTGATCGGATGGTATTGCTATTTTGGTATTGTATTGTAATCTAGGTGTGTGAAATATAGGGAGAGGATCAAGAGGAAAGAACTGGATGTGTGATCCAATGCTATAATGTAATGAGGAAGGGAAAGGGACTAGATGGATTATTATCTCCCTTAGTATTATGTTGAGATATGTTTTACGGATCTCGTCTCTGAGGGGAATGTTACAAGATTATTGTAAAGCTAAGAATGCATGTTGATCAAGACCTTTTTCTATAATAGAAATATAAGGGAGATCAAATTTTGAGAATTCTCAGTTTATCCTACTTCCTATATCTTTGCATTGTTATGTTATTGTTTCTGATGCATTACATTTCTTTATAGTTTCTTAATGTTTTGTATAGATTTGTTCTTTCTTATATTTGTATGATGTGTTAAGGATATGAACTGAATAATCTATCTTGCTTCAAAATGTTATCAATATAGTTGTGTTATAGACCTTTATAGCATTATTCTTACCCTTCCCTGCGTTCTTTTGTATCGGTTGCACTTCAGGTGAGACTTCTTTACATTTGGAAGGATGAAAATGCCAGTTGTAATACCCCAATGACTAGCCCCAATTGTAATTATGAATGTAACATGTTTTGTAGGCTGGTGAGCCGAATATTTATAAGTTGGTAGGATTATGTGTTGATTAGGCCTAGAGCCTAGGTGTTAAATTCCAGGAGATTTTTTTGTACATGTAAATATCCATATTATTAATATAACAACATCGTTGTGTGTAGATCAACCACAAAGAAAGAGTATGGGGGACTGAACTCCACTAGTTTGGGAAAGGGAGGAGGCTAAGAGTAGAGCCTAAGAGCCTAATCTTAATATCCTAGTAGAATAATATATTATTATTCTAAAAAGTTGTAAAGAGGATATTAATTTATCCTAAGTTCCTTTAGGGAGAGGAACTAGTTCCAAGTGGGGGCAACGTGCTCCTAGAGATCCAAGTGTCATCCAAAATGCATGCAAATTTATGGGGTGACGTTCTCTCCATTCTAACGAGGCGAAGCATTCAAACCATTATCACCCATCTGTCCACTCTCACGATTCTCAACCATGCTATCCATCCATTACCCCAACTCGCAGATGAAATAAACAAGCAGGCAGTGAGCCAATCCACCATTGTTGAATGCCAAGACCCTGAACCTCTGCAATAAACATGGGTTAATAACCTTGTGGCACCTGTACCCTACGGGTTGCCTCTATTTTTTCCTATTTGTAGCATTTCCCACATCCAATTTCTGTTGCTTCCATCGTTGTTACCATGTGTGGAGGAGTGGGAGTGAAGAAGCAGGTTGTCAGCCCCATGGATAGAAGAAACAAATTGTGAGGCCTATGAGCAACTCTCTCCAGGTGAGAGAGTGTGATGAGGAAGTGAGTTCTCTTGGAGGAAGTCCAGTAGCAGCTATAGAGATTTTTATCACTCCAAAAGTCACCCTAGACTGTAATTTGGTGAGCTTCGTAACATCAAAAAGTTTTGTAAATGTGAATGAGTTTTTTGAAAGTCAAATGGACAAGACTCCAAATAATAAGACCTTTAATTTAGAAATCTAGGCTAATCATGCACAAGAAAAAGAGGTCTTGAATAGCTTTGGTCAGTTAATAGGAGTAAAAGTGAATAGGAGGAAAAATTAATGAGGGAGGTGTAAAGGTCTGTGATTAACATCAGGTTTTCAAGTAGCCCAAGGAAGAAAAAATTCAAACACAAGATCCTTTTGAATTCAATCTTTAAAGAAAACTGAAGAACATCACAACAGTATTATAATCAAACATTCATCATAACACAACCATGAAAAACTCATGTGGATCCTCTAGTCATGAACACTTCAGCATAAGAGGTAGAAAAAAGATGTTAAAAGAAACTGACTTATACTAATAAAAAATTATCAGGTCCAGTACATAACCAGAGAACAATCTACTAAGTCAGAGAAAATTACAATCTGGGAGCCTCATCTCTACCATTCAAACACTCTATTCTCAATTGGAACATGGATTTATAATATAAAAGGAAAGGCATCAGTTGGAGGTGTGAGTTGGCCCTTCCCCTCCTCGGATTCTCCAACAACAAATATTAATCAAACACCTAGGCTAACAACTATTAACAAACTACTACAAAAATTGAAAATGTTGGCCATTGATCCAACCAACATCGAACTAACTTGATCTTCTATTGTTGCGCATCTCCATATGTGTCAAGTTTCTTTTAATAATTGTAACTATAATCATTCTATCAACTTTTATCTTTGTCTATCTTCCACATCATCAGCCATTCACTAAGATGATAATCCGTGCCCCCCTATATTCTTGGTACCTATAGGTAGCACCACTCTAGTGCGTTTATGCGCAAGAATCCATCTCTGCCAAAAATTAGGTAGCGCCTGCCTGTGTTTCTTGTTCAGTATATTTGGTAGCACACAAGAGATTGGGTAGCACCCATGGAATTCACAGTGCCCAGGAGATTGGGTAGCGCCCGTGTAGAAAACACAGCAGCCAAGAATTTTGGTAGCTTACTTTGAAATCTGTAGTGTGCTCCCCTATGCACATCCATGCATGAAAATGGTGGAATGGGTGAGAAATTGGGAACATCATCATATATATTGTGACTTCATTTAGTTCTTCAACACTTGCTCAATAACTTGGCACCTGGCGGCCTGCAATTTATTTTAAAAAAATGACTCATGTAACATATCCCATGTGTCTTGGGGGAACATAGATTGGTGTCTTTATATATGTCAATGATCTCATAGCATATTCGATGAGACAAGTGGAAAAGAATCAGGATTCTATTGAATGTGTTATTTGGCATATGAATTAGTTTGATATGTAGTGTGACTTAGGATTAGTAATAGAAGTTGACACTTAAGCGCACACCACTTTTTGGTAACATTTACAAATAAAAGTATAGTCTTTTATTTGAAAATATAAAGAGGCCCAAAAATACAATTTTAGGATAATAAAAAAGAAGATCAGAAGACAGAGACCATAGAGTTCAAGGGTTGAAAAGGGATCAAATGAAATCTTATCAAGGCTTGATGAGACACTTGAATATTATGACAATTATAAAAATACCTAGGAAAAGAAAAGCGAGCATGAAATGATGAAAGCACTTAAAAATTTTAAGAGCACAATTTTACGCACTAACATTTGGCTCCAACTGGGATGCTCCAAGAAACTAGTAGTTCCAGTTTCCTTATCTATTGGGCTATGGAGTCATATGGCCTGTGAAACCAATCTCTGAAAGCTCTCAAGACCTGTGCAATTGATCTCTGTATACCTTCAAAACTGGCCTTTATTCACACAAGATGACTGATATTTCTACTGCTAACTAGAAGAAAAGAAATGATCGGCTAGTGAGCTTATTTCCTACCCTACTCTAATCTAACTAGCTCTGCAATTGGTTAGGTAAATGTTGCCTTCCATAACATCCATTCAATAAATTTTAAAATTGAAGAAACCTCGTCTTTATCACTGATCAACAACTGATGTTTGAAATGTAACAACAATGATGAAAATTCATCCAAGAAACCATACTCACCCAGACATGTTGATAAAAAGATCAATTCTACATGCTCCAAATCATTTGAAAAGTGTAACTCTATGTATTCATTGACAGGGTCATGAAACTGAAAGAAATGCCTGATTAATTTATGAAAGGTTACCTTCACTGTTTTAGTGTTGTTGACAGTTTGTGTGATGTCTTCTATAGGCATACTTGATTGAATGAAATACACGGGCATTTATGGGTTGAATAGATGTTTTGTAACTCTAGGACCACCTATTGGTTGATGGTTGATCATCTCTTCATATACCGTGGGGATAGTTTGTTGCTCATACACCTAGTTTTTATTAAGACAAGTTTGTTCATGGGTTGGTGATGGATAAAAGATTAGATTTATATGAAAAACCCTTTCAACACCTCCATAGCATTTATAATGATCATGATCATAATCATCATCTATAGGAATAGTTCTAAGAGGTTCCAAACAAATCATAGAAAAATTATGTTTATCACCATCACTGGTATTTCCATCAAAAATAGGTTGTCCATAACAAACCTTTGACTCTTGACATTCAGAATGTCTTGTTTTAGGATGCTTTCTAACAACAAAGTATTCATTACCAAAGTGTTTTTCAACAACAAGATGCTCTTGGTCAATGTTTGAGACAGTGTCTTCCTCAAAGGCAAGGTTGTCAAAGATACCTACTTTGAGGACCAAATCATCCACTATCTTTTCTTCATAGGGACAACAAATAAAATCTTCCTCATGTTCAGAGTTGACATGATTTTGACTTAGAATCCTACCACAAAATTGAAGGCTCTCCTCCACTTCCTCAGCATCTATGAATAACTTTGATAAATATGTAGATTTTCTTTCCCTAACATAAAAAAACAAGGTCAGAGTGTTGAGACACTATGTAATACACCATGGCAGTAGTCTCAGAAGGTTTAATTTCTAGGGGCAGGCTGCAATACAAGTTGTGAAACCTTCGATTAAAAGTAGACATAACTTCATTTTTTCCTCTTCTCAAAGTAGTGAACTCATTTAGGTACTGATCAAATGACTTTATCTCTCCCCGGTATTTTAAAAAGGTGTCATATAGTTCATCCCATGAACCAATGGAAACAACTTCCATATTCTTGAACCACAAGGCAGCATCTCCAATCAAAGATTTAGAGAAAATCCTCATTATAATATCTTCATGCAAGATTTCCATATTATCAATGAAGTCTTGAAAGGATGACAGATGTTCCTCTCCGGTATTGTTATCTTTTCCATAAATATTTGGTAGGTAGTCTACAAATCCATGAGGGTAAGGCTGAAGAAAGGATGGTAGCTTTAGAGGCCGAAACATCTTTCCCCTAACCTTAAACTGGAAGTCAGTGGGTTTTTGAACACTAGAAGGTTGTTGGTAAAGGTCAGAGGAGTTGGCAGCCTGAACTGAATCAGTTTTATTATTTTCAAAAGGAAAATAATCATTTAGTGCATGCTGAATTTCAATAGGCTAGTTATTAACAACAGAGGGAAAGGTAGAAGGTAATAACTCAACTTTGAAATCTGGAGAAGGGAGAGAATCGTAAGGTTCAGGATGATTAAAAAAGTGTTTATGAACCTCATCTTCTTCAGGTGTTTGAAGTGGATGGATATACTTAACATCAATGACATGGGAAGGGGGTAAATCTACTTGTTTGAAAAAGGAATATGCAAGAGCAAGCTGGTGGTATTTAGAGTATACAAAGCAGATTATGATTCTCCTAATATGTGCAGGGAAATTCAAGAAAGAATGAAGGATAAAGAGCATAAGTTCCAGAAAGAAATTTAGAACTTGATACCTGAACTTTCCTCTGCCTTCCATTTCTATCCAAGCTTGTTCCCACAGTGGAGTCTTCCAACAGGTTCATCTTCATGGAGTCGCCAAGTAGATGATTACAGTCAATTTTCTGTATCCCTCTCTTGTCTACCATCAAGAGCTAGATCTATGTCGTTCTTCCCAGGGAATTGGCTTCACTTCCATTCAAATCAGTCCCCAGAAATGACGCCATTTATGTTATCACTCCAAAAGTCACCCTAGACTGTAATCAAGTGAGCTTGGTAACATCAAATTTTTTTGTAAATGTGAATAAGTTTTTTGAAATTCAAATGAACAAGATTCTGAATAATAAGACTTTAACTCAGAAATCTGGGCTAATCATGCACAAGCAAATGAGGTCTTGAATAGCTTCAGTCAGTGAATAGGAGTAAAAGTGAATATGAGGAAAAATTAATGAGGGAGGTGTAAAGTTCTGTTATTAACATGACATTTTCAAGCATCCCAAGGAAGAAAAACTTCAAACACAAGATCCTTTTGAATTCAAAGTTTAAAGAAAAATGAAGAACATCAAAACAGTATTATAATCAAACATTCATCATAACACAACCATGATAAACTCATGTGGATCCTCTAGTCATGAACACTTCATCATAAGAGGTAGAAAAAATATGTTAAAAGAAACTGAATTATACTAATAAAAAATTATCAGGTCTAGTACATAACCAAAGAACAGTCTACTGAGTCAAAGAAAATTACAATCTGGGAGCCTCAGCTCTACCATTCGAACCCTCTATTCTCAAATGGAACATGGATTTATAATAGAAAAGGAAAAGCAAAAATTGGAGGTGTGAGTCGTCCCTTCCACTCCTCAGATTCTCTAACAACAACTATTAATCAAACACCTAGGCTAACAACTATTAACAAACTTCTACAAAAATGGAAAATGTTGGCCACTGATCCAACCAACATCGAACTAACTTGACCTTCTGTTGCGGTGCATATCCATATGTGCCAAGTGTATTTTAATTCTTGTAACTGTCATCATGCTATCAACTGTTATCTCTGTCTATCTTCCACATCATTAGGCATTCACTAAGATGATAATTTGTGCCCCCCTATATTCCTGGTACCTGTAGGTAGTGCTACTCTAGTGCGTCTCTGTGCAAGAATTTGTCTCTGCCAAAAATTAGGCAGCGCCTGCCTTTCTTTCCTGTTCAGGAGATTTGGCAACGCACAGGAGATTGGGTAGCGCCTGTGGAACTAGTAGCACCCATGATATTAGGTAGCACCTGTGTAGAAAACACAGTGCCCAGGAAGTTTGGCATCATACTGTGAAATCTGTAGCATGCTCCCCTCTGCACATCCATGCATGAAAATGATGGAATGGGCGAGAAATTGGGAACATCATCATATATATCATGACTTCACTTAATTCTTCAACACCTTCTCAATCACTTGGCACCTGGCAGCCTGCAATTTATTTTTAAAAATGACTCATGGAACATATCCCATATGTCTAGGGTGAACATAGATTGTTTTCTTTATATACGCCAATGCTCTCATAGCATATTCGATGAGACAAGTGGAAAAGAATAGGGCTTGTGTTGAATGTGTTCTTTGGAATATGAATTAGTTTGATATGTAGTGTGACTTACGATTAGGATTAGAAGTTGACACTTAAGCACACACCACTTTTTGGTAAAATTTACAAATAAAAATATACTTTTTTATTTGAAAATACAAAGAGGTACAAAAATAGGATTTTAGGCTTAAAAACAGTAGGTTAGAAGACAGAGACCATAGAGTTCAAGGGTTAAAAAGGGATCAAATGAAATATTATCAGGACTTGATGAGGCATTTGAAGATTATGACAATTAGAAAAAGACCTAGGAAAAGAAAAGTGAGCATGAAATGATGAAGGCGCTTAAAAATTTTAAGAGCACAATTTTACGCACTAACAGAGCTCTGAGAATTCCTGATCCAAATTGTTTTTGAAGCCCAAGGAAAGGGAGGTGTAGTAGCCTATGGACTTTTGGACAGTGAAGGTGTACACTCCTGGGGTGGGAAAAGCATGTGGGGAATGATATTCTGTGATTTGTGGACGTAAGTGGCTCCTTGTATAAAATCCTTCCTATTGTATTGTGCAACTTCCTATTGTCCTTGCCTAGCCTAGGAATCCCTTTCCTGGTGGAGTTTAGTCCCATCTCAGGGGTGACCCACTGCTGAGAGTGATGAGCAACATGGTATAAGGATGGGAGGTTCGTGGAAGGTCTGCACGAATTTGGTGTATCTCAATTAAAAATAAGTACCAATTCTTTGTTCATTATATGTTATGTATTTGTACACATGTTATAATTGATAAGTAATGCCTATATATATTTCATATATGTATTAATTTTTCTTCTGCATAAACA
>SNQJ01S0045750.1:49132-74239 GCA_010110895.2 Picea sitchensis | reverse complement strand
GGGCAGACATGTTAAGGTCCTAACCCACACATAGGTAGATCAATGTATTCGGATGTAATAAAGGTCAATATTAATAAGGCCTTTCAATAAAATAGAATAAGGTGGATGTAAGAATACCTAATAGAAGCTTCCGCTTCTAGAAGTATCTTCCTCTATATGCTTCTCTTAATAGACATATTTAGTATAAATAAGGGTCGAGGGTATGAGAACCATAGCTTGGAGATTATTGTAACAGAGCGCTACTCGATTGGAGGTTTCCCCCTCGAAGAGGCCTATGAACATTGCTTTCTGAATCAAAGTGTTATTTCTATTGCTATTGCTATATCATTTATGTGTATTGTGAAGGTTATGCTGGATATTTTACTGTTATTCTGCCATTTCTAGCATTTTATTTCTGTTCTGCATATTTTATATATCTGGTATCTTGCATCTTGATCTACATAGAGCTCTTCAAGGAATTATGAGATGTATTTTCTTGGTCATATGAAGATATGACAGGAATCGACCCTCAAATTGTCCAACATGATATTAAAAATTGCCCGGATGCTAAGCCTGTTCGACAACATATTAGAGCTATCAATCCCCGGAAGGCCCTTGCTATTAAGGCAGAGGTAGAGAAACTGTTGAAAGTTTTCTTTATCTACCTGGTTCCCTTGACTGAATGGATATCCAATCCCGTTCCTGTAAATAAGAATCACAGAACCATTCATGTATGCATGGATTTGCGTGACCTGAACAAAGCTTGTCCTAAAGACAACTTCTTGACACCTTTCATCAATCAGATTCTCAACTAGTTTGCAAGAAGAGAAGTTTTCTATTTCATGGATGGATTTTCAGCGTATAACCAAATTCAATAAAACCAGAGGATCAACATAAGACGACATTTTTTTGTCCTTGGGGTACTTTCATATACCAGAAGATGCCTTTCGGCCTTAAAAACATCAAAGCAACCTTCCAACGTTCTAAGAGCTTAGCATTCCATGATCTTAAGCATATAGTCTAAGCTTATCTTGATGATCTTGCTGCTCACTCTCGTAAGAGAGTGGATCACCCTAAGCACCTTCAACTAGTTTTTGAAAGATGTTGTCATTATAGAATTTGGTTGAACCCTCATAAATGAATATTTTCCGTTAGGTCTAGACGTCTTCTAGGATTTTTAGTCTTTGAGACCAAGATCATGGTAGATTCGTTAAAGGTTGAGGAAATACTTCGATTGCCTCCCCCATGCACTATTCGACAACTTCAAGGTTTACAAGGGAAAGCTAACTTTTTACGTCAGTTTGAAGTAAACTATGCCAATATTACCAATGGTTTCATGCATCTTTTGAAGAAGGACACCCCTTTTATCTTGGCTGAGCGAGCCCAGGAATACTTCGATTTTTTGAAGAAATAATTGGTATGAATTCCTTTGTTGAAGTCTCCAAACTATAGTAGAGATTACTTAATTTATATTGTCGTGTCTGAACAGACGATTGGTATGGTTTTGGTTCAGGAGGATGATGAGCTTTGCAAGCACCTCATGTACTATCTTAGTTGAAACTTAGTCAGTCCTGAGCTCAAATATTCTCATGTTGAAAAGATAGCTTTGGCTGTCGTTCACGTAGTCCAACGATTACGACATTATATATTTCTTTACAAAACTATTGCGGTTTTCGATGTCAATCCATTTCAATAGGTCCTTACCAAGCGTATCATAGGGTGGAAATTCATCCATCCATCCCCTCTCCATCCAGTCATTACTATCGGTCACTTCACAGAGTTGGGGGTGGACTTTGTGGATTGCAACCCAAATTCAAGTGGGGGAAATTAGCACATTATCGTGGTCATAGACTACTTTACTAAGTGGGTTGAGGCTATTCCTATAGTTAAATCCGAAAGGAAGTCTGTCACCTTCTTCGTATTCAATCAAATTATTGCCAGGTTCAAAATCCCAAGTGAGATTGTCACTGATCATGGCAGTCACTTTAATAATGAAATGATGGAAGAGATAGTATCCAAGATGGGGTTTAAGCATGGTCATTCTTCCCCTTACTACCCACAAGAAAATGGAAAGGTGGAGGCCGTCAACAAGTCTCTCAAGACCATTCTACAGAAAATCGTCCGCTAGAACAAATCTAACTGGCATATTATGCTATATCCTGCAGTTTGGGCATACCGAATCTTGATCAATATTGCCACTGTATTTTATCCTTTCTAGTTAGTACACGGTGTGGAGTCAATATTACCTATTGAATGTAAAATCCATTCTCTTATATTTTTGGTCGAGCTCCTCCTTGACATTTATGATCTTGAGCGATGCCTCATACACCTAGAGAGCCTTGATGAGCAGTGTCGAGACACTTCTACGACCATCAAAGTGAAAAAAATATGTTTCAAGTTTCAATATGATAAGTTCGTTTGTCCTCAGTTTTATGCTGAGGGTGACTTGGTCCTTTTGTATGATCAAGCCAAATAACCATTGGGGGCAGGCAAGTTCAAACCCATGTGGCATAGTCCCTATATCGTGCAACGTGTCTTAGAAAATGGAGCCTATGAATTAAAATATTATGAAGGGAACATGTTTTCCGAGCCCAATAATGTTCTGTACCTGAAAATATATTACTCTTGAGCCCCAATATTGAGCATAACTCTTTGTATACTAATGCAATTTAGTCTATATATATTTTCCCTTTATTTTTGTCTTAAGCTTGCTTGTCGAGTTTTCCCTTGGTTGGCAGATGTCAATGTAGTCTTCAGTATACTTAGGATTTGTAGATGGATCCAGTCCTTATACACATAACTTAGATTCCACCACTTGGTTGGTTTTCTCACCCGATGGTCTATTGGTGTCTTTAGGTGGTGTATGCGTAGGGCCATCCATGAATAATGTGGCCAAATATAGCATCGTTATAGAACTTTTGCATGATTCAATTTCACATGGTATTCTCTCTTTAGAGGTTCACCTCGATTTCCATTTAGTAGTATGTCAGTTGAATGGAAGATACCATGTGCACAACCCTACATTACTCCAATGATTCCTATGGGTACGCCTTTTAGAACGACAATTTGATTTTATTACTTATCATCACATACCTAGGAGTTCTAATTATCTATCTGATGCTTATGCTAATTTTGTTTTAGATTGGAATTTGTCACATAACTAAAGAAAGGAAAACATTCTCATCAATATACACATTGTAACATAAGTAAAGCCGAAAAACCATGTTTTATATATATTTCAAAAAAATTGATGTTTATAGTACAAAATTGGGGCCAACACCCTCAATACATATATAACAGTCGATAATACAAAATCCATGACATCTATGCCTATGGTGTTAGATCTGTGTCATGATAAAAAACTATGGCATTTCCGAGACATCGAAAGAGTTGAACCCAAGCTTTCGGCATGCCAGCCACCTGCTACTGCATAGTCTCCAATAGATCCTCTACCTGAACCATTGGAATCCTTTGTGTCAAATGAGACAGGTTTCCCTGCATGTTTTCAAGGACTCTCTCCTCTTCTCTTCCCACTGCCTCATCTCTCCGGTGCCTCCGACGACGTCATGGAATCTCTTCCATTCATCACAGACCTACGTCTACGTCACATACATGTCTAGTTAGTAATTAAACATCATCCAAAAATATTTTTGTTTTCTTATACAAAAATAAAAAATAAAATGAAATATTTAAAAACTGACATACCTATTTCGACGTAGGCGGTCCCCAGTGGAAATGGCATGTCAAGGTCCCCTCTAAAGTTGATCCCTGCATAGGGGTAGTCATCTAGAGTAATGACCTATTGTCTCCACCAGTAAAAGAAATCATCATTGTAGGGTGTGGGCACCCTACCTCCCCCCTTCCGTCTCGTCACCTTGGTCCACCATGCCATGGCTATATTGAGAGGTCCTCGAGGAATGATCTCACCTCTAGGTCACAAACCTAGAACCCGCTCAAAGATAAATCTACACAAGATGGAAGCAAACCCAAAGTTCCTCTTATCACCCTGTTTTCATTCTATCAACTGGCTCTTCATATTAGCCAATAGTGAGGTGCACCAATCATACAGAATGGGTCTCAAACACTCTATGGAGTAGAACATAAGCGGCCTTGATGCCTGGTGCAATGAAGTTGGTCCTGTGATCCGGGTCAAAATGAGGACAACAATATTGAGGCTTAGATTGTTTATTTCTCGGATGGGGAGTTGACTCCCGACCTTCTTGGTCTCTGCAATGTAGTGAGCATATATTTATTATTCTATTTTCTTACTACTCCCAGCTCCCTGGGCTTTGAGGTTCACCATATGACCCCGATGCATAAACCTTTTCAAGAAATAAATATCCTTGACTTCAATCCTTAATGGTTTCCCATCAAGGTTGAATCTCTCACTTTCTAGATCCCAGTAATCCACGAGAAACTATAACAACCTCACTTGGGCCCTCATCCCTCTAAGTTCCCAAAACATGTACAACCTACATATTTTCAAGGCCATTTGGGCCCTCATATCTCTTTCCACATCAAGATCTACCTCCTCATGTTCCCTTTCCCTCCACTCTAGCACCATATTGCCAAAGAAAAATCACATTTTGAGTTAGCAACCATAAAACAATTTGTTTACAGACATATACGCAACTAATTTTTCTTACTCCTCACACTTGTTTCCTCCTCTGTATCATAACATTTATTTGACTATGAGAAAACAAAAAAAGACAAGAGGGAAGGGAGTATTATCTTATATTGGCAGTAGTTGTGTTTCCTTTGAACAGAGGACACAATTATTGAGTCCACTTGTCATCATAATTTTGGGTTTAGCATGACCTCAGAAAGTTGAGCTTGTTACAGAGAGTTTACTCCCCTGACTGGTTACGCTTCCAGTCCCTATGGAGAGTCTGATTGATGCCTCCTTCATCTCATGGCTTCATCATTGAATCCATGTTGCTAGAGTCTTCCATATGTCTCATGGTCTTGTTCAAAGAATGTCTATCAACCTGTGTCGACCATTCCTCAGAACTCTTGACTTTTCATGTCGGCCATACCCTTAGTTTGTCTCATAATCACATGAAGTTGTAGTCCTAGTGCACCATGGTCCTACTTTCCTCATTGGTAGGTAGCCTTGAACCCAAAAGTCAACATTTCATCATTGGTTGTTGACTGAGGGGTTTCCCTTGTGTTCGACTAAAATAAATCTATTCACACATTAGGATTCGTGCAGTGTCTTGGATTCCATTAGCCTTATTGGTGGTTTCCTCGCCTTTTTCAGTAGTGTTCCTCATTGGTTGTTATTTAGAGGATCTTTTTAGTGTACTGCTTGCACTTGGCACACACAAAAGACGCACAGGTTCATTGGTTCGTGAACATGTTCTTTGTCTGATTTCCTCCAAATCATCAAGCTCCTGCTTTGTACCTCGTGTTGAATTATGAGAGATTCCTTAATGCTCTCTTTTCAGTGGGTCTCCTTCCATCAAATTAAGCTCATGTATTCTAGAAACGAGACCTAGATTCCTATGAGTACCTAGAGGCTTGCAGTCATTAGTGGCAGGTTTTCTTTCCATTGACAGTTGGGAATACCTCAATGTCTCCTAATCGATAGATTCTTCAAGTGTTCGAACCTGACTCATTTATTCACACTTGTACAAATGTATTTGATGCCTTGATACCTACTTTCATCATAGGTATGTTGTATCGCATTTGTTAACCGTATACCTCAATGACCGGTAATCAGAAGAAGTCTCACTATGTTCTACCTCAACTCCTTTATTCACACGATGTATACTTGCACCTTTCGCAGATTGTGTGGAAGAATTGAATACATAATTTTGTAGCCACATCTTTCTTGAGATGTTACTACCTTTTCATCGGACCAGTAACTGTGTGACTTCAGTGATCATGGGAGATCAAGATGTACTCCATTGTATACATAAATCTTCAGATTGATTTTAAGACTGGTGTTACTAGGCCTTGTTCATGACCATGAAAGCCTTTGGCATGTAACCACATTTTTATTTTCCTATCCATGGACATGGATAGTTGTTTGGTATATTTTCACATGGATCTACAGTGTAATTGAAATTGGCAGCCATGTATGCAAAGTTAGTACAGATTGTAATGAGCAACTAGTTCTTCCCGCTAGGTCCCCATTACACCACTTCTGGGTTTTTTAAATGTATTTCGTCCATCGCAGATACTCCTATGACCTCACACATTAGGGGGCATATGTTATAGCAAGATTTGCCTCACCCCATGCAATCTTGCACAAAATCCCCTTTTCCATTTCGGTATGTATACTTGAAGTCCCTTTTTTGCAAATCCCAGAGCTAAAGACAATATTTTTCCACATATACATGTCCTGCCTACTATACAACATGCATATACACAGGTTGCATCACTACAGCCCGCGTACATCAGGAAATGTGCCCAAAGTTGAAAAATAATGTCAGGTTTCCATGTCACATCACGAGATCAATGATCCTTGGCCTTCCATATACTGGAAACATTTCGAATCGACCCTTCAATTCAATTTGAAGGCTATAAATGGGCCAAATCCGAGATATGGAAAGAAGAGAAAGACTTCAAATTTGAGAGAAAAGTTACTCTGGAGAAATTATTCACTTCACATTGAGTCTACATCCCTTTATCCTTTAAGTCTGAATACATTATTCAACCCCCAAGCTCTTTCCTTACTGATTGAGAACTTCATTGTCTCTTTTATATGAGATTGCCTTTGGTGGAGGATTAAAGTGGTGGAGGCCCAGATAGAAGGAACTTATTTTCTTGGTTCTGAACCGTGCCGACACAGAATTTTGTAACTCATTCACTTATGTTAATTATATATTAATAGAAATACTCTTTTATCGTCCAATTACTATCTTGCAAATATTTGAATTATTATTCCACGGGAATATTTGTAATGAATATTGATGGATTATGTTATTGAATGTGCTAACATAATATATTATCACCATATGCTTGTGTTGCTTAGTTTTTGAGGACTAGTTGCAGGTATATTTCTTTGAGTCAAGTGCTCGACGGTGGACTTCATCAAACGTATGGACGAGATAGGCCTCTTATCTTGTCTTGTTAGGATATTGTTTTATATAGCATACTTGAGATTAGAGTTGATTTCTACAGTCATTTCCATCTGTTTTGGTTTACCCCTAGCCATAGAGATATTTTCCCCGTAACAACTTTGAGGAGAGCCTCGATAGTTGAGAAATGGTGGCAGGGAAAGGTGAAAATAGTAGTGAAGTAGTCCAAAGTGTTGTAGAAAGGAATTAGACAAGGAAGAAAGGATGAAAGAAAGTCAGAAGAGTTGGGGAAGTTGCGAAGACAAGAAATACTAGCTATTCTAAGATTGCATGAAATTTAAGCGTAGAAAGAAAGAAGTCCCATGGAGAGAGGATGAGGTGAGGAAGGTTTAGAAGCAAGAGAGGACAAAGGATATCCGGATCTTGCGAAAGATAGAGAAGATTCGGTCTTGAACTCAGGAGGATTTGACCACAAAGTAGAGCAAGTTGCTTCGGTACAAGAAAATGAGAACCCCCTAGAACAAAGAAACCCAGCCAAAAGTCAGTGGAGCCAGTCCTGAGTTTCCCTTCCCCCAGGCACTTTCAATACCCTTGGTAAGATCGATACTTCACACTCATGCAAATCTTAATTTATCGAATTCATTCAGTTCATCAAGACCTACAACTGTAACCAGTGGAAGGATAGTAGGGCCTCCTAGTATATCACAATAAGGGCCATTAGAATTTATTTTGATAGGAAAAAGAACACTAACAATGGCTACAAACATGGGAGGTTTGATCGCCCGATACCCAAAATTGTGGGGTAAAGGGGATGAGGACGTAGAAAAACATTGGTTTCTATGTGAGGCCATATGGAGGTACAAAGGGATCTTGTATGTGAACAAGTTAGTGGAGTTCCATACTACCTTGAGGGGTCATGCCCTTAAATGGTACATGCAGGCTATTGAGCCTAGGGTGCAAGGACATGCCTTTATAATTGACCAGGTGCATCAAAAATTCATTATCAAATTCAAGTTACCTCAAATTGAACAACAATCTCTCTTTGAATTTCATGAGATTCAACATAGAGAGGGGGAGTATGCATGGGAATGCAATCATAGGTTTAAGGATTCTATTGAGATATTGGCATTCCCAATTCATGAAGACCATCAAAGAGAATGGTACATCCAAGGGTTTCTACCCTTGACACAAATCCCCTTGATGCAAAAAAGAATAGCCTCACTGATAGAGGCTTTGGATTCATCAATGAAGATTGAAGTTATGGAGGGATACCCAGGGAGCTTGAGGATAACCAGAGCTCTGGTATATTCACACATGTCGAATATGTAGGGGAAAATATCTGCACTCACAAAGAATATGCAAGAATTAACTCTACTCAAGCCAATGCGACCTCAAGTTTGGTGTACATGATGCTATACAGAGGGGCATATAGAAAATGAGTGTCTGTGGGTAAGAGGAATAGGCCACCCCCTATAGTACTAATGGGAGGAGTTGCGTAGGTATCAACAACTCCACCATTCTATGCACTAGTTTAATACCACACTTTCCCAAGTGCCCAACCCACTTAGACAACCGAATACTGTGAAATATGTCAGACTCAAGGGCATTCACCAAGACATTTCCCCATAGGGAAAAAGTACTCACCTACTCCCAATACAGTACATTTCAAGTTCTGTGGTTGCACGACTCATGCTACAAACAATTTTTGAGAATTGGATTCACTTGCTGATAGATTGGACCAGAATGCATTCAGGATAAATGAAACACCCCAAGGGTGAATAAGAGGCTGAGGAAGTGGCAGTGAAGATGGATTTAAAGTAGGGAGAACCATAGGAATAGGACTAGGTTGATGTTACAATTGCAATGAACAAGGACATATTTCCAAAGACTTTCCTCATCTGAGACGTCCATGGTGTTCACACTGCAGAACCAATGCCAATGCTATTGAAGAGTGCCTGGATCTAATCACAAAGTCAGAGGACTAGGCTTAGAAAAGAGGATATAAATTCATAGGCTCAAAACTTAGGATATAAGATGAAGGGTGGCTACCCAAATTCTACATCATAACTCACATAGAAGAAAAAATTGGGATAGATGTAGACAATCGTCGCAAGATTTAGAAAACAGTCCCCAGGGATGATAGTTATGATCCTTTGAAACATAAACTATTTTTTAAATAAGTAGTAGAGATATTTAGAGGAGAATATACTCCATAAATAAGGGAAAAGAATCCTATAGTTACCCTTCAACCCAAGACCATTCAATGCCCTACCTCATCTCCTAAACCCTAAAACCTTGTAAACTAGAGAAGACCCTGTGAGTAGTCTTAGGACATAGTTAACCTCTGGTTTCAATTATTCTCTAAGATCCTGGGAGATGAACGAATCTCTCATAATTTTCATAATACCTTGTACATAATACTGGAGGATGAGGGAACCCCGGAAACTAATATAACCACCAACCTTCCCAAGAAGAATACCCAAAGGATACAAAGAAGGAAGGTGCAAATGAGGAGAGAATTTAGGTTGGAAGCCTAGTTAGGTGAATTTGAAATTAAGGATGTCATGCTATATTTTGGATCATATGTCAATATATTACCTAAAAGGACCTAGTAGGTTATAGTTAAACCTCAGTTAGTCTATTCCCCCATCCAGTTAAGAAACCAAAATCAATATTTCATTTTTCCAGTGGGAATACTCGAAGATGTGTAAGTAGATGTTGCAAGAGTTAAAACGACTGCTTATTTCAAAGTGATTGAAATTATGGGAGATGAAAAACCCTACCCTTCATTGTTAGGGATTGACTGGGCCTATGCCAACTATGCTTTCATTGACTTAAATATGGACACTATGACATTTGAAGTAGATGGAGTAAAGGTAGTTGACCCCTTAGATCCATACATGGGACCTAGATACAATGAGCTAGTGATAATAACATGGAATCAGAATTTATCGACCAGCTATACACCATAACAACATGGATGTGGCAAGACTACATCAACCCCACTGCAGATGGATTTATGAGTTGGCGGAGTATACAGTCATTCGAGGAATACTTAGAACTAGCTTTTGATAGTTGGTAGGAGGGTTCATATGAAAGCTTTCGAAGACATTGTGCAACTATCAGAGTAACAAGATGTATTGGGACCAAGATAAGGGATCACCCAACATACAATGGTACTTCTAATTTTAATAGATTTATCACTAATATAGACGGAAAAGTTGCACCAAAGCAAAGGATCACGGTTCTGGATATAGATTTGAAGGATACCCCAACCAGGTGGTGGGCCACTAATAGAGCTTCACTTCTAGATTGGGAAGAAGCTAACAGAGCTATCCGATACAAATTCCTCATAAGTGACAAAGTGATAGCATAGAAGAACATGGATTTTCATGGTGCACAATTGTTTGATGGAAAGACTGACCCTAGAATGCATGTCGAGCATTGCATCAAACAATGGCAAGTTGTACAAGTACCATCTCGGCTATGGGTTCACTTATGTTTCCATTTATTAGGTGTGATTCCAAAAAGATGGTACTCACATGAAGAGACCAGAAGAAAAATGATCCATTGGAAAAAACTAGAAGACCAATTTTGCAGAGACATTTATTTTACTGGTAGGTCCTATGAGCTTCACTTAGTCCTTCAAAGAATTCGGGTGATATTATTTACTAAGGATTGCAATTTCAGCTCAATCCCAATAGTATGTTCGGATCATGCCCATTTTATTAAGTCCAATCGAGACCATAACTCTTCCAGGACACCAGTAGTCAGCTGTAAATTTCATAAAGACTTGGAAGAACCTAATGAAGTTGAAGAACTTAGTAATCTCAATATCAAAGAAACTGTAGGAACTAGATAAATCCAATATACTACACCTAGTCATATAAGTAGCACCTATACCCACCCTTTGAAGTTGCAGAAAGTAAATATAGGGAGTGAAGAGCATACTAAAATAACTTCTATAGGGGATTACTGGGATGAGAAAGCCATGAATGAAATCCAGAGTCTATTGCACGAATACGAGGACCTATTCCCAAAAAACATTTTAGAATAAAAAAGAATAAAAGGAACCATGGGAGAGATGAATATCGAGATAAAACCTAACCTGAAACCCATGAAGCACAAAGCATATCGTCTCAATCCCAAGGTAAAAGAAAAGGTCAAAAGAGAAATAGAAAAAATTCTTACAACATGCCTAATCTTTCCAATCGAAGAAGAAGAATGGGTTAGCCCCATCGTGATACAAAGTAAAAAGAGTACTGAGGAAATTTAGGTATGTTTTGACTATAGGAGATTGAATGCTTCATGTGTGCAAAATCCATTTTTGACGCCCTTCAATGATGAGGTGTTAGATCAGGTTGCGGGGAAAGAAGCCTATTCATTTATAGATGGATTCTTGGGGTATTATCGAGTCATAATTTCAGAGGATGACAAGAAGAAGACCATTTTTATAACTGAGTGTGGGTCATTCACATACAACGTGATTCCCTTTGGCCTAAAGAATGCCCCTGTGGTCTTCTCTAGGATTGTTATTGCAATATTCTATGACTCCATACATAGGTTCCTAGAAGTCTACATGGATGACTGGACTGTATAAACTCTTCTTAAGGAGCACATAGGGATACTCCAGTTTATATTTGATATATTTCGTGAGTTATAGATAGCTCTAAAACTAAGGAAGTGTGTCTTCTACATACCACAAAACAGCCTGCTAGGCCACATTGTTTTTCGGGAAGGAGTCATGGTGGATCTAGCTAAAGTTGTGGTTATCTTGAACATGTTTCCATCTAAAAGTGCTAAAAATTTGTGAAAGATGCTCGGGCTTATAGGATACTACCGTAGGTTCATTAGAAGCTATGCCAATATTACAACACCATTGGAGAAATTACTAAATAAATCTAAATACTTTCGGTGGACGATTGAGTGTGATAAGGAGTTTGATACACTCAAGGAGAAACTCAGTATTGCGTTGACTCTTATATACTCCAACTAGGAAATTGAATTCCATGTACATGTCGACTCATTGGGTATTACGCTAGGAGATATATTATCACAACTAGGAAAAGGGAATTTCGACCACCCTATATATTTTGCTAGCAGAAAACTGTCTCAAGATGAACGTAACTACAAAACAACCAAAAGGGAAGGCTTGGCTATAATTTATGAATTGAAAAAATTTCGACACTACTTACTAGGTTCTCATTTTAAGTTTTTCACTAACCATTCTGCATTGAAATACCTTGTAAATAAGCATGTCCTTGAAGGAAGGATTTTCAGGTGGCTCTTACTCTTTCAGTAGTTTTCCTTCGAGGTGATTGTCAAACATGGAAGATGTAATGTAGGAATGGATCACCTAACAATACTGAAATCAGGGGAAAGTGGAGGAGAAATGGATGATTAGCTCCCCGATGTAGGCTTGTTTCGAATTGAAGCTATCTTGGAATATCTCAAAGAGATTGTTTCTTTCCTCAATACAGGAAACTGCCCAACAAATTATTCTACAACCTAGAAGAGGCACCTAGTTGTCTACACAATTGATTACCAGTTGATTGCAAACCAACTTTATATGATGGTACTTGATATCATTCTCATAAGGTGTGTCCTAAACCATGAAATGCACTATATCCTATGGGAATACCATAGTGGAGTTGCAGGAGGGAACATTGGAGGGAAAGCAACATGACAAAAGATTCTCCAAGATGGACTATGGTGGCCAATGCTATTCAAAGATGATAAATTTTATGATAGATCCTGTGATGTTTTCCAATGAGTAGGGAATCCATCACACATAGATGAATTACCTCTTCAACTGGTTAGGGAAATGAAAAACTTTGAGAAGTAGGTTGTTGACTTTATTGGACCAATTAACTTTCCTACAAGGCATTCAAAGGCTAGATATAGTATTACTGCAATAGACTATCTTATGCGGTGGGATGAAGTAAAAGGAGTCCAGGATTGTTCAACAGATACAACTCCTAGATTTATATTTGATAACATTATTACTTGGTCCCATCAAATAATGGCAAGTTCTACAAGTACCATCTCGACTATGGGTTCACTTATTTTTCTATTCATTAGGTGTGATTCCAAAAACCTGGTACTTACATGAAGAGACCAGAAGACAAACGATCCATTGGAAAACACTAGAAGACCAATTTTGCAGAGACTTTTATCTTACTAGTAGGAACTATGAGCTTCACTTAGTCCTTCAAAGAATTCAGGTGATACTATTTACTAACAATTGCAAGTCTAGCTCAAGACCAATAGTATGTTTGGATCATGCCCATTTTCTTAAGTTCAATCAATACCATAAATATTCCAGGACACCAATAGTTAGCTGTAAATTTGATAAAGACTTGGAAGAACCTAATGAAGTAAACAAAATTAGTAATCTCAATATCAAAGAAACTGTAGGAACCAAATAAATCCAATATGCTACACCTATTCATACCAGTAGCACCTATACCCACCCTCTGAAGTTGTAGAAAGTAAATATAGGGAGTGAAGAGAATACTAAAATAACTTCTATAGGGGATTACTGGGATGAGAAAGCCATGAATGAAATCCAGAATCTATTGCGGGAATACGAGGACCTGTTCCCAAAAAAAATTTTAGAATTGAAAGGAATAAAAGGAACTATGGGAGAGTTTAATATTGAGATAAAACCTAACTTGAAACCCATGAAGAATAGAGCATATCATCTCAATCCCAAGGTAAAAGAAAATGTCAAAAGAGAAATAGAAAAAATGCTTACAACAGGCCTAATCTTTCCAATCAAAGAAGAAAAATGGGTTAGCCCCATCATGATACAATGTAAAAATGGTACTCAGGAAATTCAAGTATGTGTTGACTATAGGAGTCGAAATTATTCATGTGTACACAATCCATTTTTGACACCCTTCAGTGATGAGGTGTTAGATCGGGTTGCGGGGAAAGAAGCCTATTCATTTACAAATGGATTCTCGAGGTATCATCGAGTCATAATTTTAGAGGACAACAAGAAGAATACCATTTTTATAAACGAGTGTTGTTCATTCACATAAAACATGATTCCCTTTGGCTTGAAGAATGCCCCTACGGTCTTCTCTAGGATTTTTATTGCAACATTTCATGACTCCATACACAAGTTCCTAGAAGTCTACATGGATGACTAGACTGTATAAAATCTGCTTAAGGATCACATAAGGATACTCCATACTATATTTGATAGATTTCATGAGTTATAGATAGATCTAATCCTAAGGAAGTATTTTTTCTGCGTACCACACAACAACCTGCTAGGCCACATTGCTTTTCGGGAAGAATTCGTGGTGGATCTAGCTAAAGTTGTGGTTATCCTGAACATGTTGCCACCTAAAAGTGATAAAAAGTTGCGCAAGATGCTTGGGCTTATAGGATACTACCTTAGGTTCATTAGAATCTACGCCAATATTACAACACCATTGGAGAAATTACTAAATAAATCTAAATCATTTCGGTGGACGATTGAGTGTGAAAAGAAGTTTGATACACTCAAGGAAAAACTCAGTATTGCGTCGACTCTGATATACTCCAACTGGGAAATTCAATTCCATGTACATGTGGACTCAATGGGTATTGTGTTAGGAGATATATTAGCACAACTAGGAAAAGGGACTATCGACCACCCTATATACTTTGCTAGCAGAAAATTGTCTCAAGATGAACGTAACTACACAACAACCAAAAGGGAAGGTTTGGATATAATTTATGCATTGAAAAAATTTCGACACTACTTACTAGGTTCTCATTTTAAGTTTTTCATTGACCATTTTGCATTGAAATACCTTGTAAATAAGAATGTCCTTGAAGGAATGATTTCCAGGTGGGTCTTACTCTTTCAGTAGTTTTCCTTTGAGGTGATTGTCAAACCTAGAAGATGTAATGTAGGACTGGATCACCTATCAATATTGGAATCAGGGGAAATTGGAGGAGTAATGGATGATTAGATCCTCGATGCAGACTTGATTTGAATTGAATCCATCCCAGAATATATCAAAGAGATTGTTTCTTTCTGCAATACAGGAAACTACCCAGCGAATTATTCTGCAACCCAGAAGAGGCACCTAGTGGTCCGCATAGTTGATTACTAGTTGATCGCAAGCCAAATTTATATGATGGGACTTGATAGAATTCTCATAAGGTGTGTCCTAAACCATGAAATGCAATATATCCTATGGGAATACCACAATGGAGTTGCAGGAGGGAACATTGGAGGGAAAGCTACATGAAAAAAGATTTTACAAGCCGGACTATGGTGGCCAACGCTATTCAAAGATGCTAAATTTTATGCTAGATCATGTGACATTTTCCAAAGAGTAGGGAATCCATCACACATAGATGAATTACCTCTTCAGCCGGTTAGGGAAATGAAAAACTTTGATAAGTAGGTTGTTGAATTTATTGGACCAATTAACCCGCCTGCAAGGCATTCAAAGGCTAGATATATTATTACCGCAATAGACTATCTTACATGGTGGGATGAAGAAAAGGCAATCCAAGATTGTTCAATAGATACAACTACTAGATTTATATTTGAGAACATTATTTCTTCATTTATATTTGAGAACAGAAGCATAATCGCAAAATTGACGAAACAATTTCTTATCCAGCACCATAAGAGAAGTCCTTATCATCCACAAGCTAATGACACAGTGGAGGCATTCAAAAATATTCTAGAAAGTGAACTGACAAAGGTATGTTGCACAAATAGGGAAGACTAGAATGATAGAGTTCCAGTAGTCCTATGGGCTTATAGGATCACCACAAAGAAGATCCATAAGTACACCCTATTTCATTTGGTCTACAGGAAGGAAGTTGTGGTACCTACATATTTTATTACCCCTAGTCTCTATATATCTTAGGATACACACATGAATGATGATGCATCAATTGTGCAAAGGATTGTAGACCTGCAGGAACTTGAAGAAACAAGATTCCTAGCATATTTTCATCTGTCACTGGAAAAATCTTGGCATGAATGACACATTAAGACTAAGAGGTTCACCCAAGGCAATAAGGTATTCCTCTATGACAGTCATTATCAGAAACATCTAGGCAAGTTGTGCATGCATTGGTTAGGAACATTCCTAGTAGCTGAAATCTGACAGTCTGGTGCGTTCAAGCTAGCACAACTGGATGGTGTCCTTCGACCGGGATGGGGGAATGGCACACGCCTGAAACCCTACGTTACCGACACTTAAAAGGAGAGACATGGTTTCTCCAATACAAGGCACCATACAATGGATCCTATTATGGAAGGGATCCTCTCTTTTTCACTTGTCGCTTCAAGGGGGAATCCTCCTATTGAGCTACCGCTCCAAATACAATACTTATCTTCATATCACATTACATTACTTGAACCCATTTATATATTGATACCAACCACCTAGGAACATTCTAGAGGAGGAACCTTCTAGAAGTATAACCTTCTAGTAAGTCCTCTTACCTTTATTGTATCTAACTACCATAGTCGGCCTTATTTAATACTATAGTGGACCTAATCCACCTTACATTGAATGGCATCTACTATTATAATTATTGGCCCTTCAGGCCCCCTTACTACCAACCAACATGATTTAACTTTACCCTTTAGTCATGACTGTCCCCTAGTTTTAGGTGTGACGTTTTCTTTTAATTTTTGTCTTTGCAATTTTCTTTTCTTTCAAATTTGCACTTTCATTTTTTGTTTGGATTTAATTTTTTTTGTTTTTGGTTTGTTTTGATTTTGATTGGATTTTACAATATGGGGAATCTTTCCTACTAAACATTGGTTGACTTGCATGGGGAAAATTGTTCTCTATCATTTTCTAGGATTTCATCTATCTAAAGTTCATCCATATCAATTTTTCACCTTTCTTATACATTAACCATTATCCATGGGGAACATTAAGATATGTTTTAAGAATTATAAGATTACTTTTAAAAAGGAAAGAATTTTTGACATTGTTTACTTTGAATCTCTCCCATCCCCACCACAATTTAAAGCCCCTACTTTGGTAGTTGAAGAGAAACTAGTGAGGTCAAACTCAATTGGTATCGCATCTTAGCACTTCAAGTAAACCCTCTTGGACCACCCCGTTGTCTTCACCCAATTTCTAAAAGAAATTATCCAAATATATAAATCTAAAGGGTGAAATTAAAGGTTTGAAAACACATTTGTGTGGGAAATGTGTGCAAACCTACCAGGGTATTGAACATGCTTGCTGGCAACGGTTAAATACACACATGGTACCAAGACAACTTCATCGGGGTATTGAACGTGCATGTTGAAACAAAACAATGTCGAGTAATGATAAACATAAAGGAAGACCATATTTCAAAAAATATTGGGAATACAAGAAGAAAAACAAGATGAAACAAAGGAAGAAGGGCACTAAGACACCATTCTTCAGAAATAATTATCAGGGACAACCAGCTTCTAACGAACCCAGAATGACTAAAAAATTGGGGAAAAGACCAAGGAAACCAACTATTTAATGTTGGGGTTGTGAGGGAGATCATATGTACAAATATTTCCCTCACAGAGGTGAAAAAGTGAGAATTATTCACAATTTACAACAAGATGATACAGTGGAGGAAATGGGTAGAAATGTTCCTAGGATCTACGCATCCCTGGACAAAATGAAAGTTGAGTTTCAATCACATATGATTGAAGTGGAAGGTAAGATCAACAACAAACCATTGATATTTTTATTGATTTAGTATCTATTCATAGTTATCTAGATCCTAATATTGTGGAAAGATTTCATTTTCAAAGAAGAAATCTTGGAAAATCTTGGTTGGTCCAGTTGGCTACAAGAGATAAAAGAAAAATTAATGAGATGGTTAAGGCATGCCGAATGGACATGAATGGACTGAGCACCAGGGAATATTTGAACATTATACCTTTAGGTTCCTATGACTACCTAATTGGTATGGATTGGTTGGACCAACATCATATTGTCCTAGAATGTTATCTTAAGGAATTTACTTCCTTGGATGAGGAAGGGAACTTAAGGACAATACAAGGAATTCCCAAGGTAGTAACCATCAGAGAAGTTTCTGCCTTGCAATTGAAGAAATGTTACAGGAAAGGGTGTCAAATATTTGCAGTGCATATAGAAGAGAAACCTAAAGAAAAGGTGCCAAATACCCTAAAGGAGTTTAAGAATGTATTTATAGAAATACAATCCTAAAGGAGTTTGAAAATGCAGTCCTAAAGGATTTTTAAAGATAAGGTGATAGGATTATGCAGTCCTAAAGGAGTTTGAAAATGTATTTAAAGAAATACCTGGATTACCTCCTAAAAGAGATATTGATTTCTCCACTAATGTGATGCCTAGAGCAGCCTTAGTATCCAAGGCCCCTTACACGATGAGTACATCAGAATTGAAGGAATTGCAAACGAAAATTGAAAAGCTTCTAAAGAAGGGGTATATACACCCAAGTGTGTCACCTTGGGGTTCCCCAGTATTATTTGTGAAGAAAAAGGATGGAATGTTGAAACTTTGCATTGACTTCAGGAAGTTGAATAAGGTAACTCTGAAGAACAAGTATCCTTTTCCAAGGAACGATGACCTCTTTGATCAGCTGAAAGATGTAAAAATATTCTCCAATATTGATCTCGGGTCAGGATATCATCATGTAAGAATTAAATATGAAGACATCAACAAGACTTCCTTCCAAACAAGGTATGTTCATTATGAGTTCATAGTGTTGCCATTTGGGTTATCGAATGCACCAGTGGTCTTCATGTGTTTAATGAATGGTATTTTCTAAGAATACTTAGATAAGTGTGTCATTGTATTTTTGGATGAAATTCTTATATATTCTAAGTCGGAGAAAGAGCATGAGAAAAAATTGAGGATGGTATTACAGGTATTGAAGCAGCATCAGTTGTATACCAAATTGAGCAAGTGGTCATTCTATCAGAAGAAAATTCATTATTTGGGCCATATCATCTCAGAGGAAGGAATGGCCTACACAAAGGAATGCCTCTGAGGTAATATCATTCATGGGACTTTTAGGTTACTATAGGAGATTTATTGAGGGATTCTCAAAGATTGCACACCCAATCACTTCCTTGCAGAATAAGGGTGTGAAGTTTGAGTGGAAATCATATTGTGAAAGGAGTTTCCAACAGTTGAATCATTTATTAACAAGTGCTCCAATGCTAAGGATGGACTATCCAAATGAAGACTTCATTGTATGCATTGATGCATGTAAAGAAGGGCTCGGTGGAGTCCTTAGTCAGAAATGGTATGTGGTGTGCTATGAATCAAGAAATTTAAAGGAGCATGAAAGGAACTATGCTACTCACGATTTGGAGTTGGCATCCATAGTGCATGCCTTGAATATGTGGAGGCACTACCTCATGGGAAAAACACTTGAGTTGACGAAAAACCCTACTGGTATGATATTTTTTTTTGGACAACCAACTCTAAATGTCAAGAAAAGAAGGTGGTTATAATTCCCCAGTGAATATGAATTTGATATAAAGCATATCAAAGGTAAAGAGAACAAGGTGGATAATGCACTTGGCAGGCTGGTGCATGAGATGCATGCTACAACCATTAACATGTACCAAATAGATTTGAAATATAGAATTCTAGAGGATGCAAAATCAGATCATAAATACATGGAGGTAAAGAAAAAACTTCAATAGGGTCATTTACCGCAAAACATTGAAGACTATAAGCTAGAAAATGATGAAATATCATGTACAGGGGAAGAATTTATCTGCCAAATTCCCATGAATTGAAAAATATGATATTGAGAGAAATGAATAATGTACCTTATTTTGGGAACTTAGGTTATCAAAAAACTATTTCAGTTTTCAAGAGCCAATATTATTGGTCAGGAATGAATAAAGAAGTTGTTGATTTTATTTCCAAGTGTTTGGAGTGTCAAAAGGTCAAGGCTGAGCATAGACACCCAACTAGTTTTCTACAACCATTGCCCATTCCTTAGTGGAAATGGGAAGTTGTAACAATGGATTTGACCATCAAACTTCCCAGAAGAAACAAGAATCATGATTCTATCATGGTAGTGGTGGATAAGCTCAAATGCCACAATTCATTAGCACCGCAAGTCTAGTCACTACGTGTCATACTGGCATTATATCACCAACCTCTGCTAGTCATGATGGAGATTGGTCAACAACCTCTACAATTCATGTTGAAAACCCGCAACCAACCACTGCAAGTCATGTTGGGGGAACATGTCTGGTCACTGCTAGTCACACTGCACATCCATCTCCAACCTTTTCTAGTAATGTTGGGGATTCATCACCAATATCTGCTAGTCATGTTGGGGATTCATCACCAACCTCTGCTAGTCATGTTGGAGATTTTCTACTAGCCTCTACAAGTCATGCTGGGAGCATTTCACCAGCCACTGCAAGTCATGCTGGGGGAATTCATATGATTGAGAAGCCTAGATGTCTCAGACGTAAGCCTAGATTCCTTTGCAGGACTTGCGAAGGAAGTCACATTACTCATTTGTGTCCTGTTACTGTTGGGATACTAGAAGCGTGGGGCTCACCTAAGGGCCCTTCGAGTTCTGAGGAATCTATGGTTTCACAACACTCCGTTCCTTCTTTGGTTGATACAACAATCATGTCGATGCAATCTTCAGCTGACACCTAGGGGTTGATGCATCCTTTGAGCTTGTTGTCTCACATCGTGTTCAACCTGTGGTCATGTTGATGCAATCTTCGACCGACACCTTTCCTATGTTCGAAGGTGATGTGTCTCTTGAACTTGTTGTCTCGCATCTTGTTCAACCAACGGTCATGTCGATGCAATATTCGACCGACAACACTCTTGTGTTTTGGGGTGATACACCTCTTGACCTTGTTGTCTCACATCCTATTCAAGCAATGGTTGAGGAAGTGGTCATATCGATGCAATATTTGATCAACCCCACTCTTCTCTTAGAGAGTGACAAGCTAAGGAAGTGATTGTGCCAATGCAATTCTTGGTCGATCCTGCTCTTCTGGTTTTGGTTCTATACCTTCTATGCCATCTCCTTAGTATTTCTAGTACTTTACCTTTTGAACAAGAGAGAGTTTTACTCTTCCCGAGTTCTCTCCCTCCAAGACTTGACGAAGTTACCTTTTATTGGGGTGGTCTCATGGGGTATCTAATGCCTTCACCTATGTATTTTCTAGGAAGAGACATTATTTGATATATCACGGAGACGATAACCTCTGGTAGAACTTTGTCCTCCTTGACTTGGAGAGATTTGGTTCTTCCCGAGATTGTTTCGGTTCTTCCCAAGATACTGACATTCCATAGAAGGTCCACATGAGATCCTTGGCCTCCCCTATGGCTTTCCACCTAGAATATTCCTAATGAGTCTTAGTTAAGCTCTTTTTTGACTCGTTATTAAAAATTGAAAAGATCACCGAGTGATTTGTCCCTTTCACACTCATTAAAATTGGATTTGAAAGATAATGAGTCTTAGTTAATCTCTTTTCCGACTCATTATTAAAAATTGAAAAGATCGTCGAGTGATTAGTCCCTTTCACATTCATTAAAATTGGATTTGAAAGATCATGAGTCTAGTTAAGCTCTTTTCTGACTCGCTATCAAAAATGGAAAATATCATCGAGTGAACTAGTATTTTTCACACTCGTAAATTGGATTTGAAAAGACGTCTATTTGGCACAAGTTTACCCCTTTTTTCACACCAAGTAGACTAAAAGATATAAAAAAGGACATTTTTTGTCGTTAAATTGTGATTGCATCTCATGCCCTTGCTTGCAGTATTGAGCCTTTAGCCAGTTCTCTCTTTGCATAATAAACCATGGCCCAAGCAGTTTGCATCCTCAACCAAACAGAGCCTTGTTTATATCCTTCATAATATGACACCCTATACACTAGAAGGAACATCACCCCGAGTGTCCATCTCCCGGATGCATTTCCTTACATTGAGCATAGGTACATTCCACTACTGGAGCTAATTTTTCTTACTTGCGACACTCGTTCCCTCCTCTATATCATAGCATTCACTTGTTATGAAAAAAACAAAAAAATACGGGAAAGAAGGGAGTACTATATTGTAATTGGTAGCAGCCGTTGTTATAACCCTAAATTGCACCACACATGCTTACCTGGCATTAGGCCAATTCATATCCCTTCTTTGCCAAAACTATGTTGAAAAACTCTTTGAAAATCCTCTTGTGTCAAGGCCCACATGCCCTAACCCATTACTGAACGCCTGTGCACGCTGGCTGACTCACAACAGCCCGCGTGTACCTAACAAAGCACAAAAAAGGGAAAGTTTTCGACGGAACAAAAAGCTATGGGTCAGTTAACTGAAACTCCCGGCCATGCATGGCCAAGGGTTTGTCCAAAACCCTAGCTCCTTATAGCCTATAAAAGAAGGGGTAGGGGTACCATTTGGAGGAGGAAAAAATATAGCGAAGAAACTCTGCCCATTTACGTAATCCATTGTCCCAACCCTTTAGCCTTTCCTCATGCCAAAGGAGATTTAACACAAAGTAGTTGAAGGACATAAGAAGAGGAGCCCAGGATCAGGTTCAAGGAGCGGTGGCCGGTCTCAGCTTTTTGTAAGTTGATTCACTTTCAGTAATAAAAAGAATACTTTTCCCATCCCATTGCATGAATTGTCTATGGTTTGATTAATTTATGCTTGATTTTTAACCCTTGAGTATAGAAGTAGTATGCATGCATAGTTGTTGTTTGTCTTGAGTGCAGGTCATCTGTGGAAGGAGCAGCGCAAGCAAGTGATCAAAGCGCAATGGAGGATCTACATCGAATGCCGGTAATAAGGTTAGTGGTCCTTTTCCATGCATTTACTGTGAAAAAGGGGCTTAAATATTGGTTTGTAGGTAAAAAAGTAGTTTCTATTCGGTCAAAATCTGTAGGTCGCACGGGTCCCACATCTGCATGCAACAAACATTTACCCATCAAATACTTTGGCATAAAAAAAAATGATATATATAACAAAAAGACATAAAAATTACAAATGAAAACAAAAAAACTACAAAGGTGGAGACTTACCCATCTCCCCTCACTCCTCACCAGGAGGCATGGGTATCTCAAGATATCTAGAGAAATCTATCCCTGCATGCGGGTAGTCCTCAATCACATGGATCTATCATGACAGCCAAGCAAAGAAATCATCGTCGAAGGACTCAACGGTCCTTCGACCACCCTGTCGCGGTAGTAATACTGTCCATCTACACACTGCAGGGAAAGAGGCCTGATGTCCTTGTACTACAACCTGAGGACTGAAACTCGGAACTCTCTCAAAAAAGAATGAACACAAGATGGTCCCGAACCCGAAGTTCCTCTGTGTCCATTGTCGGAAATCTGTCAATTTCCTCTTCATGCACTCGAGCAGTATGGTACTCCAGTAAAAAAATTATGAATTCATGCACTAGATGGCATAGTTCATCTATGCGCGCGAAGCCCGATGCAAGGCTGCTGAGCTGGTAATCCACCCAATCAATAACAATATAGTATGCAACGCTAAGTTAGTAATCTTGCTAATGGGTACCTAGGAGCCCACACTGTCAGTCCCAACCTCACAATGCTCAGCTATCAATTCCGAGATCTTTCTCGGCCCCACAGGAAAAGTTCAGAAGTTGACTGGTTCCCCTCTCCTTGAGAGGCCAGTCAGAAAGTAGATATCCTTGGTGGTGGGCACCAGTGATTTCCCCTCTAGCATAAATGCCTCTGCATCAGGGTGCCAATAGTCAATGAAGGCATTCAGTAGCCTTGGTTGTGCGTGGATAAATGGACATAGAAAGAATTTGAGTAAACCGCATTGCATTAACATGGCCACGACATTCAGATCTACTGCAACCAACTCACTAATTGCCTCATGCTCCCTTTCCCTCCAATGGACATACATCCTGCCAACCCAACAAGGTAAAGGAGGGTCAATACTTCCTTTTAGTTTTCTTTTTCATCATAAAAGGGGGGTACACACGGGCTGTAGAGGTGATAGTCGCGTGTACACATGGCCTGTCCAGAGACAACCCACGTGTACCTAGGGTTGACCTTTTTAAGCTCAACGCCCACCCAAAAAATAAACTAAACAACGAAATTGAAGTATTGAATAGCTAGATAAGGGAGTTTGTACGTACTTGGTCCAAGAAGAAGTTCGTTTCGTCCACTGTATCTCCCAGAATCACAATTTTTGGCAAAGGGGGTCTTTTGGCTCTAGAGTCAATTTCCAAATCAGCAATGGTGATAATGAGCTGCCAGCTTCTATTTATAGACTTTTTGGCCTCTTTTTGTCACTTTTTTGGCCTCCCTTATCAGTTTCTTTATACCAAAAACCATTTAGAGTGATCCAGGAGTTATATGGGAGGGATTTGATCGGGTATTGGGGCATTGTTTTTTGAGTTTTGAGAAAATATTGATGGTCCATAATTTATTTATTTTTTCAAAAATCAACTTGAGCATATAGGTTAGGTTACCACCCCAACTTTTGCATCTCGTTGTCTTTTTCTTTTGCTATAGGATCGATCCCATCAAGTTGTGACATGGAACCATCATATATGCTCTAGAAGTGTCGCAACTTGGTGGTAGAGCTTACCATAACATGGATGCCCTAGGTAGGTCCTGGTTGCATTATGGTGTCCATGACGTTTCTAAAAACACTATAGGCTCGAGAGTCTGTATATTATTTCCTAAATATGAGTTTGAGCCTCATTTCCATGATTCTTTTTCGCTCTTTGTCTCACCCTCACGACTCCCAAAAATAATGGGTCTCCTTTTAATCCCTTTTCAGACCCTCTAAAAATGAAAAGATTGCTGAGCGATCTTATGGCCTTTCACACTCGTTAAACTGAAATTTGAAGTCACGTCTATCCAGCGGTAGTTTACCCCATTTTCGGTCTAGACGGTCAACTGTACGAACAAAGGTATACTCTATCGAATTCCCATTCTTTAGAAGAGTACTCTCAGGTATAGTTTTATTCCTTTTTTGGGCCTGAGGGACTAAATTTACGAAAAAGAAACCCCCACGGAGTCCATAGTTAAGCTCTTTTCAGACTCCTTAAAATTGAAAAGATCGTCGAGTGACCTTATTCTTTCACACTCGTTAAATTGGTCCAGAAGAA
>SNQJ01S0045750.1:26993-49122 GCA_010110895.2 Picea sitchensis | reverse complement strand
GGGCACTCGACAACAAAGGATCCAACTTTATCGAGTCGTCAAAGCAGGGCAACTCCTGCACCAAGGCAAGTGGCTCACCCGGGGCCAAATTCAGCAGAAATTTCCTCATCTAATGGGGGACCTCAATGCAATGGAGACCATTTCTTCCTAAGGAGGGAGGATTGATCCAAATGGATATCTATTGCCACCCACCTTTTCCAACTGCCTCAAAACAACTTTCTGACATTTTTGGCAATTTACTATTTTTAGCAGTTTTTACTTCCGGGGCCATTTTGAGGGCCTAAATGAAGGTTTTTAGCTATCTATCTCCTTAAATATAGTAAAAGGCATGATTTATCCCCTAAAATGAATCTCCTCGACGATACCTTTCCAACGATCTATCACACACCTAAAACGGAGATCGTATGCAAAAGTTACGGCCTCGGGAAGTTGATGTACTAGCTTACCCAAACGGGGCCCACTTGACTTTTGGCGCTTCATCTCCTAGGGTTAGGTTTTTGGATGTCTAGGGTTTTTTTCATTCTTTATTACTGTAAAAATGCCTTTAGATCCTCATTTTAACCTTCTTCTTGCGAATGCGCGCTGTCGTCACATCTCTTCTAGGAGATAAGCCGCCACCATTCCAACAAGCTTGTTTCCGCTGCATTTTACAGTTTCAGCTTATTTCGTTATTGAATAGAAAACTAGTTTTACTGTATCTCTGTTATTTTTTGTTAAGCACCTGTTAATAATCTATATTCATTTCATTCTGCTCATAAAATCCGGATCATAAATTGAGTTCGTCTGACTGGTTCTCTACCACTCCACTTCTGGGTTATTTAAAATGTAGTTCAGCTATCGCAGATACTCCTCTGATCTCACACATTAGGGGCCATCGGTTATAGCAAGATTTTCCTCACCATTGATATCTTGCACAGAGGGAATTTTTCCATTTCCCTATGTAGACTTACCAACCCTCTTTTTTATAAATCCAGAGCCAAAATTATATAATTTTCCACATATATGCTTCCTAACTACTTTGCAAGATGCGTATACACTTGTTGCTCCACTACAACTCGCGTATATCGATATTTGTGCCATAAAATACAAAATGAGGTCGGGTTTCCATGTCATGACAAATGATCTCTAATATTTGGCCTTCCATATACTGGAAACATTCCAGATCGACCCTTCAGTTGCATTCTGGAGGCTATAAGAGCACAATTTCGAGCTATTGAAAAATAGAGAGAAAGCATTCAACTTTGAGAGAAAAGTTACTCTGGAGAAATTACTTCATATTTAGTCTGCATCCCTTTGTCCCTCAATTCTGAACACAGTGTTTATCCCCTAATCTCTTCCCTTATTTTCAAGAGGATCTCATTATCTCTTTGCTATGAGTTTGCCTTTGGTGGAGGATTGAAGTGGTGGAGACCCAGTTGGAAGGAACTTGGTTTCTTGGTTTCGAACCGTGTCGACACGGAAGTCTGTAATTTTGATACTTATGTTGATCAATTATCAATAGAAATACTCTTTTCCCATCATATCGATATCTTGAAAATATATGATTATTATCCATGAGCATGTTTGTAATGTTTATTAATGGATTATGCTATGTGATGTGCTAACTCATTTGATATACTATCACTATATACTTGCATCACTTATTTCTTGAGAACTTCTTCCAGGTTTAAAGCTTTGGCTCAAATTGCTCAATGGTGGAACGACATCAAATGATTGGATCGAGGTAGGCTTCTTCCTCGTATTGCACATTAGTTTATATAACACACATTGGAATTGAGTTGATTTCTGTAGTCATATCTATCTGTTGTGGTTTACCCTTGGCCATAGAGAGTTTTTCCCTTGTAACAAAATTGGCGACTCCACTGGGGAGATATCTTCCTTCTAAGGGTTGATGTAATTTTCCTTCTTACATTTCTCTTTTGCCTTTGTATTTCTTGTCGTATCATAGTTGGAAAGAGTTTGTTCACTTTGGGTCTAAGTTTTTAGCCTTTTAACCTTGCCTAGCCTTGTTTTAAAAGATATACGCCCTTTTCCCTGATAGTCGCATGTATACGCTTGTTGTCCCACTAAAAGAGGCATATATATGCCCTTCTCTTGAATAGGATCATATACCACTTTCCCCTTGCTTGTTTGCTTGGTTTAGTGACTGTTGGGTAGGTTTTGAGGATCACTGAGCCTTCTTAGTTCTCTGTGGTACCTGTTGAGATTATCTGGGATGACAGGAAACCTTTTTGGAGTTGAATTTTTGGGCGGTGTCTTTCTCTTTGTTTTCTGTTTTTTATTTTTCCTTGGTAGTCGGGTTGTCTGCTTAGCTATTTGGTATTATGCTCGAGTGATTTATTTTATACAAAGTAGAAGTTATATATCAAGTCACTTATCAGTCCATGCATTTTCTTTTTAATACATTGAAAATAAAAAAAATATAGGTATTTTTCATTGGTTGGTATTTTTGTCTTGGAATATTTATCATTAGCTTAGCACATTTAGCGAAAGATCTCATTTTACTTATGACTTCCAGAGTTAAAATTAAATATTGCACTTTTTTTATTTAGCATATCATTCATTGAAAATTTAAAGTTAGGCTTTGCATTATATCTATTTTTATTTTCATGCAGAGTCATAACACCATGAGTTTCATTTCCGTACCTCTTTGAGTAATCACGACCAATATAATTTACGCTTTAAACTAAAATTGATTAGTAACGATTTTATTGTTTAGGGTGCACAAACTAGCCTAGGATTTAGTGCCTTGGAATAGGATTTTGTGAGTAAACTTCTCCAAGGCAATTGAATCAACATATGTGTCTTAGACAAGGAGTTGAGAAATCCATTGTATAATTGGTAATATTAGGAGGCTCCGCTCACACTAGAGTTAAGCACGAGGTCATGTGAAGTTTGTTGAAGGGATAACCCTTGGATACTTACCTAGCGTCAGAGATGTTTTTGTGGATTTATTCATATTTGGGGATCTTGCTAGTATCCATACCTCTGTGAGAGGAGGTACTTTCAAGGTTTCGGGATTTGATACCTTGCCCATATGGTAATCCATAGTTACGACTGTTCACCTGTGCATCGGTTATACAGTGGTTGATTAATTGCTTGACTTAGGTTTCTCATAGGTTACTTGCAGGGGTTATTCTGCTTGTACCTTGAGTCAGATAGGGGTCGGACAACACACAACCTTTATGGAGGATTACCTCTCCGGGGGGATCTGACCGACTAGTTGTTAAGCTTATGAGGGCCCTTATAACTGATTTTTTTACCTCCAAAGTTTAGCAGGGAGTCTCAGGTCCCTCTTGGATGAGACATACCTTCTCTTGTGAGGGAGGCCACTCAACCACTTTAGCCCATTTGCATGCATATTGGCCATTTGACTTTTTGGTAAGCTATTTGACTATTAGCTAACCATAAGATTTCATGTTGAGTCTTTGTTATCATGGATAGTGGAGTTCCTTTTGCTCCCTCATTTACTGTTGCACCCCCATGACGTTCATGGGGGAAAATCCGTCCTCTTTTTATAATGGTATGAAGAATTATGGTACTCAATCAATGCCTTGGGTCTCTAATCATTTTTCTCATGGTATGTCTGATATGTCTTCACACTTGCCATCCTTTGTCTCACCTCCTTATGAGAATACAAGTTTTGGGTCTGGGGGAATGATGCCTCCTTCTTATCCCTCTCTGTTTGGAGGGAGTCGTATCCTTCAAACACCTCTTACGGTAGGAGGTTGGAATCTTCCTTCCTACGAATCCACTATGCGAGAAGTAAGTGCCCAATTAAGAAATCATTCTACTTATCACACTCCGTCCACTTATCCTTCTTCCTCTATGTCAGTTCCTATGAACACATTTCCCATGGCGGACCTCCTTCTGTCCTCCAGTGTTTTATCCAGGGATAGTTATGTTTATAGAACGAGGAACCCCCCTCACAAAGTTCCTTCGCTTGGGGGCAACATATATCCTCACATGAGCAACCCTTGTCATGTCTCTTTGCCTTTGCAAGCGAATTCCTTAGTGTCGATGCCCTTACAACCCTTTATGAATCAGTATGGAGGATGATACTATCCTGCTAGACAGGGATAGGGTGTAAACCAGGATCCTTCCTGGCCTATAATTTCTTATAACCAATCTTTCCTTGGACCTTGGTATCAAATGACACAATTCATCACCATCGCAAGTCCAGTCACTACGTGTCATACTGGCATTATATCACCAATCTGTGGTAGTCATGTTGGAGATTGGTCGACAACCTCTACAAGTCATGTTGAAAACCCACAACCAACCACTGCAAGTCATGCTGGGGGCACATGTCTGGTCACTGTTAGTCTCACTGAACATCCATGTCCAATCTTTTCTAGTCATGCTGTGGATTCATCACGAATCTCTACTAGTCATGTTGGGATTCATCACCAACCTCTGCTAGTCATGTTGGAGATTTTCTACTAGCATCTGCAAGTCATGGTGGGAGCATGTCACTAGCCACTGCAAGTCATGCTGGGGGAATTCATATGATTAAGAAGCCTAGACATCTCAGACGTAAGCCTAGATTCCTTTGCAGGACTTGCGAAGGAAGTCACCTTACTCGTTTGTGTTCTGTAACCGCTAGGATACCAGACGCATGAGGCTCGCCTAAGGGCCCTTCAGGTTCTGAGGCATCTATGGTTTCACAACACTGTGTTCCTTCTTTGGTTGATACAGCAATCATATCGATGCAATCTTTGGCTGACACCTCTTTTCCTTTAGGGGTTGATGTGTCCTTTAACCTTGCTGTCTCACATCCTGTTCAACCTGTGGTCATGTCGATGCAATATTTGGCCAACACCTCTCCTATGTTTGGAGGCGATGCATCTCTTGGCCTTGTTGTCTCACATCTTGTTCAACCAACAGTCATGTCGATGCAATCTTCGACCAAAAACACTCTTGTTTTTTGGGGTGATACACCTCTTGACCTTATTGTCTCGCATCCTATTCAACCAATGGTTGAGTAAGTGGTCGTATCGATGAAATATTCGATCGACCCTACTGTTCTCTTGGAGAGTGAGAAGTCTAAGGAAGTGATTGTGCCAATGCAATTCTTGGTTGATCCTGCTCTTCTAGTTCTGGTGCTATACCTTCTATTCCATATCCTTAGCATTTCTAGTACTTCTCCTTTTGAACAAGAGAGTGTTTTACTCTTCCGAGTTCTCTCCCTCCAAGTCTTGACGAGGTTTCCTTTTATTGGGGTGGTCTCATGGGGTGTCTAATTCCTTCACCTATGTCTTTTCCAGGAAGAGACATTATCCGATATATCACAGAGATGATAACCTCCGGTAGAACTTTGTCCTCCTCGACTTGGAGAGATTTGGGTCTTCCCAATCTTGTGTCGGTTCTTCCCAAGATACTGACATTCTGCAGAAGTTCTGCACGAGAACCTTGGCCTCCCCTGTGGTTTTCCGCCTAGAATCTTCCTGACGAGTCTTAGTTAAGCTATTTTCCGACTCGTTATTAAAAATTGAAAAGATCACTGAGTGATGTGTCCCTTTCAAACTCATTAAAATTGGATTTGAAAGATAACAAGTCTTAGTTAAGATATTTTCCGACTCATTATTAAAAATTGAAAATATTTCCGAGTGATTTGTCTCTTTCACACTCGTTAAAATTGGATTAGAAAGATCATGAGTCTTAGTTAAGCTCTTTTCTAACTCGCTATCAAAAATGGAAAAGATCGTTGAGTGAACTTGTATTTTTCACACTCATAAATTGGATTTGAAAAGACGCCTATTTGGCACAAGTTTACCCCCTTTTTCACACCAATTAGACTAAAAGATATAAAAAAGGACATTTGTTGGCGTTAAATTGTGATTGTATCTCATGCCCTTGCTTGCAGTATTGAGCCTTTAGCCGGTTCTCACTTTGCATTATCAACCATGGCCCAATCAATTTGCATCCTCAACCAAGTAGATCCTTGTTTATATCCTTCACAATTTGACACCCTATACCCTGGAAGGAACATCACCCCGAGTGTCCATCTCCCGCATGGATTTCTTTTCATTGAGCATAGGTACGTTCCACTACTGGAACTATTTTTTCTTACTTGCAACACACATTCTCTTCTCTGTATCATAGCATTCACTTGTTATGAAAAAATAAAAAATTACGGGCAGGAAGAGAGTACTATATTGTAATTGGAAGCAGTCGTGTCACCTTTGAACATAACACAAATTTATTGAGTCCTTGCGTCATCATAATTTTGGGTATGGCATGGCCTTAGGAACTTGATCTCGTTACAGAATTTTCTCTACCAACCGGTTAATCTTCTAGCCATTATAGATAACCTTATGGATGCCTCTTGCATCTAATTTTCAAATCATTAAGTCTATGCTTCCAGAATCCACCATATGTCTCATGCTCTTGTTCAAAGGAAGTCTATCAACATGTGTCGGCCACTCCTCATAAATCTTGACTTCGCATGTCAGACATACCCTCAGTTTGTCTCAAAATCACATGATACTTTGGTCTTATGATGCACCATGGCCCTACTTTCATCATTGGTAGGTCACCTTGAACCCAACAATCGAAATTTTATCATGGGTTGTTGACTAGGTGGTTTCCCTTGTGTTCGAAAGCAAGACATCTATTCACACTTTGGGATTCGTGTAGTGTCTTGGATGCCATTAGCCTTATTGGTGGTTTCCTCACCTTTTTCAATAGTTTTGATCACTGGATGATATTGAGAGGGTATTTTTCGTGTACCACTTGCATTTGGCACACACGAAAGATGCACAGGGTCATTGGTTCATGAACATGTTCTTCATCCGATCTCCACCAAATCATGAAGCTCTTGCTTTGCTCCTCGTGCTGACTGATGAGAGATGCCTTAATGATCTCCTTTCAGTAGGTCTCTTTCCATCGACTTCAGCTCATGTATTTTGGATACGAGAATTAGAGTTTTATGAGTACCTTGAGGTTTGCATTCATTAGTGGCAGGCTCTCTCTCCATTGATAGATGGGAATACATCAATGTCTCCTAATCAATGGATCTCTCAAATTTTCGACACCATCTCCTTTATTCACATTTGTAGAGATGTGCTCGGTGCCTTGATACCTACTTTCATCATTGGTAGGTTGTCTCGCGTTTGTTAATTATATATCTCAATGACCGGTAATCAAATGATGTCTCATCGTGTTCGACCTGAACTAATTTATTCACATGATGTAGACTTGCACTATTGGCGGATTGTATCGAAGACTTGAAGACATCACTTTGTAGACACAACTTTCCTGAGTTGTTTCTTCCATTTCATCGGACCTATACCTATTTGACTTCAGTGATCATGGGGGATTAGATTGTACTCCATGATATACATATATCTTCAAATTGATTTTGAGACTGGTTTCACTGGGCCTTGTTCGTGACTATGACATCTATTGGCATGTAACTACATTTATATTTTCCTAATCATGGCCATGAACACTTGTTGGTATATTTTCCACATGGATCTGCATTGAATTTTTGGCAGCCATGTATGCAAAGTCAGTACATAATGTAATGAGAAATTGAGTTCATCCAGCTGGTTCTCTACCACTCCACTTCTGGGTTATTTATAATGTATTTTGGCCATCGCAGATACTCCTCTAATCTCACACATTACGAGACATCTGTTATAGCAATATTTTCCTCACCATTGCTATCTTGCACAGAGGACCTTTTTCCATTTCCCTATGCAGACTTATCAACCCCATTTTTGATAAATCCAGAGCCAAAATTATATGTTTTTCCACATATATGCTTCCTAACTGCTTTGCAAGATGTGTATACGCTTGCTACTCCACTGCAAGTCATGTATATCGAGATTTTTGCTAAAAAATAAAGAATTAGGTCGGGTTTCCATGTCACGACAAATGATCTCTGATCTTTAGCCTTCCATATACTGGAAACGTTTTGACTCGGCCCTTCAGTTGCATTTTGGAGGCTATAAGAGCACAATTTCGAGCTATGGAAAAAGAGAGAGAAAGCATTCAACTTTGAGAGAAGAGTTACTTTGGAGAAATTACTTCATATTGAGTCTACATCCCTTTTTCCCTCAAGTTTGAACATAATGTTTAGCCTCCAAGCTCTTCCCTTATTTTCAAGAGGATCTTATTATCTATTTGCTATGAGCTTGCTTTTGGTGGAGGATTGAAGTGGTGGATACCCAGTTGGAAGGAACTTGGTTTCTTGGTTTCGAACCATGTTGACACAAAAGTCTATAATGTTGATACTTTTGTTGATCAATTATTAATAGAAATACTCATTTCTCGTCCTATCGATATCTTGCAAATATATGATTATTATCCATGGGCATGTTTGTAATGTTTATTAATGGATTGTGCTATGTGATGTGCTAACTCATTTTATATACTGTCACTATATGCTTCCATCTCTTGTCTGTTGAGAACTTCTTGCAGGTGTAAAGATTTGGGTCTAAGTGCTCAACAGTGGAACAACATCAAACGATTGGATCGAGGTAGGCTTCTTCCTCGTATTGCACATTATTTTATATAGCACATGTTGGAATTGAGTTGATTTCTGCAATCATACCTATCTGTTGTGGCTTACCCTTGGCCATAGAGATTTTTTCCCTTGTAACATCATGCTAATCATGTCATTGATTGGAATGTGATTTAGGTGGAGCAAGAAGGCAACTTTCAAGTGCATCCAGTGTGTATATTGGATCAGAAGATCAAGCAACTCCGAAATTGAGCCATAGGGATAGTAAAGGTCCAATGGACAAGGTACGGTCCTAAAGATGCAAATTGGGAGCACGAGGATGCTATGCAAGAATAATACACACATATTTTTTCATATTTTTTAAATTTTGGTTGTATATGTGTATATATTGCACTGAGGACAATGCATAAATAAGGGGGAGGGAAATGTAATAGCCCTGGGCCAAACCCCAACTGTAAATGTAAATATAAATATACATATGTATATAACCTAGTGAGTTGTTTGTATCAAGTCTTGGAGTTTGTTTTGTGTGTATATAGTTATAGCTCACACCCATGTAACTATGTGAGGATGGTGCACTAAAAGAAGAGTACGCACATCCTAGTATTTTCGTGCACATTGGCTTAGTGCACAATCTTCAAGCTAGAGAGACTTTGTATATATGTTTGTGTTTTTTAGGCTGGTGAGCCTGGATGAAAAAAGGCCAAGTACCTATGTACTATAAATGTAAATGTAATCAAATGAAAATATTAATGAAAAGACATCATTGTGGTAGACCAACCATGTAAGAGAGTATGGGGGGATAAACTCCACTAGATAGGGAAAGGGGGGATAAAAGTTAAGGATAATGGGATAAGATAGGGGGATTAAGCCCAAAGGAATAGTATATTAATATTCCTTAAAGTATAAAGTATGGATAATTATTTTATCCTAAGTTCTAAGGATGGGGACAAGTGGGCCCAAGGTAGTTATCAACATGACAAGTGTCAAGTTGGAAACATGCATACATATAGTTTGGATTTAGTTCATTTTTCCTATCATTTCATCATCATTCACTCACTCATTCAATTTTCCTTTGTACCTTCCTATTACTATCACCATATTTGTACCCTGGTTAGCTGGGAGTTAGACATAAGAAGTGAGTTGTCAAGCTCGTAGGATATTGAAGAGGCGGGTTGTCAAGCCCGTGAGCATTCTCTCCAGGAGAGATAATTTCTATGAATTGATTCCCAAAGGTTGCAAACTGCAGCCACATGGATCTGATACTTCCTTTCTGGCCTATCGTTGAAGCCTCGGAAAGGAAGTGGGGCAGCCAAGGGATTGTTGACAAGAAAAGGGGCACACTTCTTGGGGTGGGATAGGCATGTGGGGAATGAGGGATTGTAGGATGCTAGTTTGATTTGGCACATGTGACTAAGTTTTTCTTTTGTATGAGATATCTTAGCCAGGCTAGGAGTCCTTTACCCAGGTGGAGTTTAGTCCTAGCTCGGGGGTGACCCACTGCTGAGAGTTATGAGAAGCATGTTCTAAGTCTGGGAGGAACATGGAAGTTTTTCATGCAAATGGTGTTATTTTAATCAAATATAAGTGTCAATTTGTGTTAATTCATGTGTTGCATTAATATTTATGAATTTTTTTCATGGGTTTTTCCTGTGTATGTTGCATGCGTATTTATGTTATTATTTTGTATGAATTTGTGCATCTGCAGAGTATTTTTATAATTTAAATTTGTATCAAAGTTCAAAATTTAAGTTGCATATCCAAACATGTGGTTGGGGATGCTACAGGTGAAAGAAATCAGAAATAGAGGAGAGGAAGAGAAGAGGGAGTTAGAAATAATAAGGTATGAACAAGACCAATTACATGAGAAGTATGACACAATACTTCAACAAAAGAGGGAAGTTGAAGGAAAAGTAGAAGTTCTAAAGAAAAAATATGAGGTTGAGGAGAGAGCCAAGATGACATTAAAGGAAAAGGATGAGGTTGAGGGGATGGCACAAAATACCCAAGAACTAGTCTAAAAGTTATATAAGGCAATTCCAAAAGTTCTCCTAGTAGTTGAAGTGATTATGGAGGAACACATGCAGATGATTGGTGAAGTCATTAAGGGATTTCGATAAAAAATAGAAGAATTAAAGCTATGCATCATGCCGAGATCACCACCAGAGGCGCACAAAGGAAGAGAGAGAAAGAAAACCACAACAATTGTGAACATTAAGAAGATCAAGGGTGAATGCACAAAACTTTGTGAGGAGAATGAACAGGTGTGGATAGAGTTTATACAAGACTCGAAGATGAATGTTGTAGAGGTAAATCTAAGAGAAACAGAAGAACAGGTGCAACAAGCAATAGAAAGGGTGGCTACACTACCACTAGTAGAGTGCATGTCAGCCATTCTGGCTCAGCGGAAAGCACAAGTAGAAGTGGAGAGAATGAGGGATCAACAAAATATCCTACAACAGAGACTGGGATGACTACAAGAAGAGGCAGTGCGGGTAATTGGAGAATTGGCCATGGTGCAGGGTAATGTCAAGAAAGCAATGATTTATGCAAAGGACAAACTTACAAACTTGATCGCACAGGTAGTAGAGAAGATGATAGCAACAATGGCCACAATTATCAAAGAGGTGGAGCTAGCAATGGCTGCCTCTCAAAACTTCATTTTGGCATGGAAGAGCAGGCAACATGATTAAGTAGATCAGGACGAGCCACAGGTCAGTGTTGGGGACCTATTAGAGAGGGAGTCTTGGATACAGTTTTGCAGTTTTTGATAAAGTTTTGAGGAAAAATCCTAAGTATAGGAAAAGTGTGCGGAATAAGAAATAAATATAGAGAGCACGTAGCTGAGGCGCATCCAGTAGGAAAGTTAGTAGAAGGAATAAAACACGCAACTAGAAGAATAAATCCAAAATAGTAAATTAAGGAAATAAAGCATGACACGAGGATGACAACTCGACATTCCAGAAATAGAAGAACAACAAAAAGGAAACATGCAAGTTGAAAAGAAGAAGAAATTCGTCAAACAGTCAGTTAACTAAGTTGGCCATGCATTATAATGGGATATTTTTGGGATGAATAGATTAAGGTTTTAACCCTATATTTCTATATAAATATGTAATGGGTTGGGAAATTAGGGGTTCAGTTAGGTACTGTTCTAATGAAGTTCAATTATGATAGTATTTTATTTTATAGTCTACTGATTGATACTGAGTTCCAGATTTATTGAATGTAGTAGTCAATGGATGAGAAGAAGGAATAAAGGAATGTTAAAGAAATGTTACAGAATCTTGTGTTGTATATTTTTATGTGTTTTATTATGAATACTATTTTCATGCATCGTAGAATAACTTTGTATGATAGATAAGTATGGTGCAATGAATCGTGACTGTGATAGTAACAAATTATGCAGTAATATGGAATATGTTGAGTATAAGAATATAAATCATGAGTAAGTTAATAATTGAACATAACAGATTTATGCACACAACACAATAAGAAAGAATGAACCAAATGTTTACCTTCCAGTCCCTTACTATTTCAAAAGCCTGGTTCTCACATGCCCAATATATTTCTTAGGTGAGAATTCATCTATGCAATTCAATGATGCCGAAAGGGCTAGTGTCTGGTGGGTTTTATTGGTTGTAGATAAACTGAATCTTGGGTCTTACAACCCGCATATAGAATAGTGCCAACACTCTACCTCTCCTGGTTGGGATAACACTACGTCGAGCGTGATTGATGATGCATCCACATGAATGTGAAACTCTTTCTGCCAATCCAAAAACACTAGAATGGGCTCAGTTACTAACTTTTGTTTCAATACATCTAAACCCTTCTAACGGTCATCATTCCATTGAAACTTATCCTCTTTCTTCAATAACTTCTCCATTGGAGTCATAATATGTGCATAACCTTTAATAAATTTCCTACAATATCCAGTATGGCCTAAAGTTGTTCTCAACTGTCTCACCGATTCAGGTGCTGGAAGATTCACAATTATTGTTATCTTGGCAAGATCAACTAACAAACCCTGCTTACATACCACATGAACTAACAATATCCCAAATGATGCACAAAAAATAATTTTCAAATTTAATGAAATCTTATATTATCTACATCTATCAAGCATCAACCTTGGATTTTCTATGTGATATTTCAATAGGCTAAAGACAATCCAATCATCTAAGTACACTTCAAGAGACTTATGAATAAAATCCTTAAAGGTTGCGACAACTACTCTAAAAACATATCAGGTGCATTCTTTAACCCAAATGACATCACTGTTTATTGGTAGCTTCCCCATTCCCTCACAAATGTTGTCTTATGTCTGTCTTATGGTGCAATATTTATCTCATAGTATCCTGAAAATCCATTGGTGAATGAGTAGGCCTCCTCCCTCCTACATTTTTTGATACGTCATTTGTAATGGGGGTCGAAAATGGGTCATACAAACAAGCATCATTCAACTTACTTAGGTATACACAAATTTTAACACCCTCCTTTTTCTTAGCTTGAACCACCAGTGGACTTATCCATTCAGACTTTGCGACGAGTTCAATTATACCTGCTTCTATCATTCTGTCAATTTTTTCTTTCACTTTTTCCTTGTACTTAGGATTCAATATATAAGGTCTCTATCCTACTGGCTTATCATCTAGTTTTAAAGGGAACTTCATCTCACCCAATTCTCTAGTTATTCCCTTCATCTATGAAAACGTTGTCGGAAAGAGATCATGATACTTGCGCAATAGGTCTGTAACCTTTTCCATAGTCTCTTCGTTCCAATAATAAAAAATGTTTGCAAACTTTAGTTTCTCCTCTGTGCCAATATTCACTTTGTGCACTCTTAAGGGATTCACATATACATCAGATTCAAGTGTTGGACCTACTATGTCACGCTCCCCTTCAGTCTCTGGTACTTGTACATTTATTGGGTCTTCTTCTTCTTGGTCTTCATCGGTAACATTATAAAATTATATTAGTTCATGGACTGTCACAGACTCTCTGTGTGTACTACATGTAGGTACTATTTCTACTTGACCTTATTCCATAAAAATTTTAACTCTAATGACTTGTAAAGTTGCATCTACTAAAGGTGACTCAACTTCAAAATTAAATGTTACCTTAAATTTTAGGGTGAGATCTTCCCATTTTGTTGTCCCTCTGCAATTTTCTAGATCTAAATAGTAGTTCCTTGGAGCTGTCTCCAGCATATGTATGAAACTATGCATCCATTCTTTCTTCAGCACATGCCTCCAAGTTATAATACATCTCCCAACATGATCCTTCATATATCTCATCCACGTATATTTGTGTATAAGGTATTATGTTCCAAACCTGATATACATCAAGGTTTTACAATGTTGTCAATCCTCTATCCCTTCCTTGTGGGTTTCCCAACATATATCTAGAGTTTCTCTTAGTGCAACATCTAATGCTAACAACCTTTTTTGTTCGAGTATCTGCAGCTCAAATTCATTGAAAAAATAAATCACCTCAGTTAATCCCTCAACATTTAGCATATCACGTACCTCTGTTCCTATCCAACGCAAGAGCGAGTAATGTGAGCAAACCTTATGGTCGACACTTCATGAAATCAATGCTTCCAGTCTTCAAGTCCTTCCTTCGAGTTTGATTCCCAAGATCTTATGCTTCTCCAAATAAGCGCACCATATGTAGTGGGATTAACCTAGTCATCCATGCACGCTATCATATTATATAAGTTATCAATTTCCTTTTTCGAGGGCTCCACATATCTTCTTTCCTCCATAGGGTATAATGGCGTAGTGACCTTTAAGCTGCCTCCTTAAAAAATTATCTCTCTTTTATTCAAGTTAATAATCATCTGATTCTCGAAGACCCAATCCAGTGTAAGCAAATCTAGATATGGATGACTATTATCCATGATCTCAATAACCTCAAAGTCAACTGCACTGTGCACTACATTTATATTAATAGGTACTCCTGCCAATCTCACGATTGGTATTATCTTATGTTGGTTAGCCAAACTCAAATGAATAGTTTACCTAAATATCTTTCCTTTCTTCACCATCTTCCACATTTGTCTTGGAAGAACATAGACATCTGGTCCTAAATCTAATATGACATTGTCCATGTCACATTATTCTATCTGCACACTTAATTTGAAATATTTTTTTATAATCTTCTTACAAAAGACGTGGTTCATTGCTTTCTATGTCATAGATACTTCTCTGTATTGTGTACACTGATCAATCATTATGCGTAGTGAATTTAGTGTTGTTTCATCCTGCATCTACTCTAAACAACTCTTCAGAAAGTCTTTCAAAGTATTTACCTTTTTGACTGACCTTTCTAGAATAGTGTGATCATAAGATAATGACATATCATATACTAGTCATGTCTTTGACGTTTATGTTATCCAGTTCGGTCCTAGTGTTGGCATAGGGGCAGAACCAGGGTTCAACACTACAAAAGTGCACCAACAAAACCCCAACTTCCATCCCTTTAGGCAACACCTGTGAAGTAGATGAAGTCTCACCCAAGGTAGAAGCAGGGGTGTTTGCAGGACTCAGATGTATGGAACCTTAGCTGGGATATAGATCTTTGATTCTAACACTTAACAAAGCACTCAACATTTAATATTCATTAGTCTTTAACCCTTTATTCAAATCACAAGTAAAACCCTAATCACAGAACAACGCAACATTCATTCAGATCTAAGGTATTTAAGGACTAAACATGTGTACGCAAGTCATATTTAACATCCATCCATATTATTAAGCACTCAACATCAATAGATCTATCTATCATTCATCTATATTAATGAACTAAGCAAGAAAACACATAAACAGATCAATACATCACACAAAGCATAGAAACACAGCATGTACATGGTTCAACCCCACCCTAGGGATACTTCCACCGACTTTTTTCTTCTTTATTATCTTTGGTCAAGCTTATTATAGGCACATAGCATCCAAGTTCTACTCCGTAGAAGATAGGAGATCTGTGTGTACTCCACCAGATCCTCCTCCTTCTAGATAGGGTACAACACCAAGCCTTCACATAGTCTCTTATAGTTACTTTCACTAGCCTTGCAAGCCTCACACAGTATGCACAAAGCACGTACAACTCTTGATCACATATATCCAACTCTAGCACTTAGCACACTGGCCTACTAGGTCTATTTCCCTCTCTTCCTTTTCTTACATCGCTTAGCTACTTATTTATACATTACAAAATAGGCCTAATCATGGGTAAACCCATGGGACATCATCCCATACCCATTACATAATCCCGAATCCCAAAAAGGGGCCGAGATCCTATGATCTCTTATTCATCTTGAGCTCCACCTTCGACAGCCTGTCGAAGTCCCAAAATTAGGTCAAACATGACCAAGAATCCTCAAAACTTGGTCAAGGGAAAACATGCCCCCAACACTCACCTGTGACTCATCCCGAGTCACTCTGATCTGATTAGTTTTTACTCAAAAGCCTCTATATTTTCTCAATCTACTTCAACTTGTTGTTGTTCTATGACCTCCTATTCAACGAACTCTTGTATTAATACTTCGTTGACAGGTCCCTCTAGGTGTTGTTCAACTACAGTGATGACTTGTTGTAGTTCCGCTCCTCTGCCTTCGATCTCTGTGAAAAGTTGGTAAGCCTCATCCTGTATAGGTTGGAGCCTATGAGTTACTTCCATAACTCTGCTTTGAATAGTGTGGACCTGTTGTTGGGCAGTGCGTTATTCTTGGGATCGCTTCGTTCTTTCCACAACCTACAGGGGATTCAACTATGTCTGTATTGTCTCTGCTTGCTTCTTTTCTTCCTGTAGTTGTGAGTCCAATGCCTTCAATTTTTTATTCTCAGTGAGTATCTCATACGTCTGGTCACCGTGATCACTTAGTTGCTTGCATTCCAAGGAAAGGACTTTTATTCTTTCAACTCCACTTCGAGCATTTGCTTCTCTTTAATCCCTTACATCCTATGGGGTGTCTGGTATGGTGCAGAGATCTAAGTCTACTATTCATTGTTGTAGCTTCTAGATATCTTCTACGAGATGCTCTACATGATGTGTGACTCAGTCTTATGCCTTTGGTTCTAATCCTATCATAGAGTGGAGTGCTTTGTTGACTTCTTCTTTCACTTCGATTTTCTCTACGAGAAATTGTTCGCTTTCTTGTTGCATATGTTCTTTCTCTTATTCAAACTTTTCCTAGAGAGAAACCTTCTCCTATTCTACAACTCTGTGTTTTTCTAATATTATGCCTTGCACTTGCTTCAAGGCCTAGGTGTCTTGTTCTGTTTCTTCTTGTGTGCAATGAAGGCGAGCTTCGACCGCATCAGATAGTCGGTTGAGTTGGGTTGGCTCATCTCCCAACTCTGGCTCCCCTGATGGAAGGGGCGTAGTGGACACTGCACAGCTTGACTGAAGGGCCTATTGTACCCCTCAAAATTCAACCTTAATTATGTCATATATTTCCTCCTGCTTAGCTTCTTGTTTCTCCATGATTTCCAACAAAGTGTCATTTAGGGCTGCTATGATGAAGTCAAAATCATCGGTAGTGAGCACAATATTCATCTTGGTCATGATGGCTCTCAATTTCTTCCAGGAAAAAGGTTTCGTGGGAGAAAACTTCCTCTTATTCAAGGGATCGGTCTCATCTCTAGGCAATGTTACTTCACCTTGTTTCTGTTTAGCTCCTTTTCCATTTATCTCTTTGTCAGAGTGTGGTGAACTTCGCAGAAAGCGGTTCGAACAGTTCAATATTCAGAAAGGTCGCACCTTCTAGCATCTCCCAGGAAACAAAGGTAACGAGGATCAGGATCCAACTAAATTGAAACTCGTATCCCTGATCCTGTGCTACGATCAGTTGGAAAGGTTCCAACTAATTAACTAGGTACTTCGCCCAATTCATCTGTATACCTTCCACGCACTTCCCTGCAAGGTCAACGACAAAGCCTGTGACCTGCATGGGTCGTTTCTTCCTTACTAACTTTTCATCTATTAATTGACAGGCTAGGCGCACTGTGTCATTCTATATGGAGGCTACCTTGTAGCCTTGCATCCCCTTTTCAACATCGTCATATGTATCCTTGATATTGTATGCTAGTGCGTGATCTGTGGCTTTTCCTGGAAAGAAATCCTGCGGGTCGGGTACTTGCATACTTAATCTTGTGATCCTATGGATCAACATCGGATCGATTGTGATACGATGACATAGCCATAAGTACCTGCCATGGTAACATGAAAACAATATCTTGACATAGGCGTTGACTTCCTGGTGCCTTCCTAAGTGTGGGATTTTCATTACGTTTAACAAGGTGGGTTGTGCGAGGTTCATCATCCATTGTTGGGGGATTATCTTTGAGTTCTTCCCCTTCATCCTAGTCAGGTATTTATATGGGGCGAGCATACTATAGTTCTTGCGATCTGCAAGGTTGAAATCACTAAATTTCAACGTTGCGATCTTGTCCTGCTGCACTCAAACTGCGTGTATCCCCTTCGGGAGGTATGTAGTAACCATGGTGTAATAAAAGTCTCTTGGCACACTATCTTGACTCACCACACCAGCCAGAGGCAGGATGTAGTCGGGCAATATGGTCGGGATCACCTTCACATTTTCTAGGTCATCTCTTTGTTTGGTTCTCTTTTCCACTGATGGTCGGGATGGTCCAGCCCCATGAACAGTCGATGGAGAGGCTTGCACTCCTCTTGTCGATGACACTTGTACACCCACAAATACCACTCTTTCAGACATGACTCTGTCAGTCATGAGGTCGTTGAGTAATTCCTTCGCAGACTCTTCGAGTGCACTAAGTTCTTCGGACATACACGCTCGTGGTTGAATATCTTGGGTTCGAAGAGTAACTGCTCAATGCAACTGGATGGATGGTAATAGCGCGATGATCACTGTGAAAAATCAACTATTCTACGGGCTTAGATAGTCACGGTTGGCAAAAGTGTTTTCGTTGTGTGGAACGATGAGATAAATAGATAACTCGACAATGAATCTCTTGCAATGAGTGAGAAGCCTTCATTAACTCAGTTATGTCATTATGGCATGGTCCCAACAGTCTAGTGGCGAAATTTCTGACCATAAATGCCTTTCTACCCATTCAGGCCATCGGCCTAACGATTATACTATTTCCAACGGTTATATGGCTTCACCATGGTAGAGTGCCATGTGACGCAATTCTGATATCTCGACGAAGTTCCAATTTTGTAAATTTTCCTTCTGTGAAATTCCCTCTGGAACCTTCTGTAACTTTTCGATCTTAGCTCTCTTCTTACTTAGTTTTCTAGCCTTTTTTCCAGTGAACTTCATCTCATAATTCCTTTTTCCATTTTGATTTTTATATTTTTTGGGGAGAGTAACTTCGTGCTGTTGAGATTCTTTCCTAGAAATCAGGGGTAATACTTCATCTATGTCTGGAATTGGTACTTCAATATTTTGTGGGTCTTCTAGTGTTCTTCCCACTTCAACATCCAAGTCTCTGGTTTTAAATAGCCTCTCTTGGTTCTCTTGTTATTCAATCAAGTGTGCGATCCTCTTAGTCATTAAATCTTTCAACTCTTGCTTCTTTTGTTCTAAGACTTCTTCTTCTTTCCTTCTAGCCTGATCTCCTTCAATCCATGTTTTTCCTAGTAACATAGCAAATGGAGCATTTTTCTCAATAAATTTAACAACTTCAAATTCTTCCTCTGTCGAAGTTCCATGAGCACTCATAGATATCTGAGTAAGTCTTCCACATAGGGTTATCGACTTTCCTCTAACTAATCATATTACTCCCAATGAAGGAATCATAGTAGGCTCCCATAAAAGTTTCCAAGTTCTTTTTGTCATGAGATTCATCTTTGTTTCCTCATCCAGAATAGAGTCAATGTCGAAGTCTCCTATTCTTGTTTCAATGCACTCTTTTTATTTGAACATATCTGATAAGATGATATGTTGATGGTCATTTAGGGTTTCTTTCATCTGTAGCAACAATTTTCTGATTCTTTCTAGGGTTCTATCATAATCTCATGGGGTTCTGTCATAATATCAATTGCTTGACCTTTCTCGTGGTCTTCTTGTCTCATATTCATCCTTTCAACCTTAGCAATTATTCTAGGTAAATCCAACACTTCATGGTCCATAGCTTTGAAATAGAGGCAACTAGGTCTTCTACCAGGGCATTCATTAGCCAGATGTCCTAGTCTTTTGCCATTGTAACAAAGGGTTAATCTTCTCTTTCTTTTAAATGATCCCCAGCCTCTCTTTTACTGCACACTAGGATCATGGTAGCTAACCTGCAACAAATTATTTCTAGGGTCCTGCATCCATTTGTTAATCCAAACATTCTCTTTATGCATAGCTATAACATATCCTTCACTATTCTTATCATCTCTACTCATACCAAATCTTCTTTCTTCTACCAGTGCCCTATTTTTCAAGCTAGGAAAAATCTTATCAAACATATCTAGATCCATAATTTAGAAACAAAAATTTCCACTAATCTTATCTTCAGCAGAGAAAAAAGATTCCAGATTTAAAACTTTTCACTATTCTTACCTTTATCAAATCACAAGGTGTTCAGATCTTACCTCTTTTCTTCAAATTAGACTTCTTTTCTTATCATAGATCGAGTATAATACTATGCACTAGAGTGACAGATCTACGCATAGAGCTCTCACAATTATAGGTCAGATATTCACACAAAGCTTCTTTTTCCTCAGTTCCCAGCAATTACAATTTTATGTCCCGACAATGGAACCATTTGTTGGCACAGGGGTAGACCTAGGGTTCAATTCTACAACAACGCACCAACAAAACCCTAACTACCGACCCTTTTGACAACACCTGTGAATCAAATGAAGTCTCACATGATGTAGAGGGAGGGGTGGTTGCAAGACTCAGATGTCTGCAACCTTAGCTGGGACACAGATCTGTGATTTTAACACTTAACAAAGCATTCAACAATTAATATTCATTAGTCTTTAACCCTTTATTCACATCACAAGTAAAAACCTAATTACAGAACAACGAAATATTCATTCAGATCTAAGGTATTTAAGCACTAAGCATGTGCACATAAGTTAGATTTAACAACCAACCATATTATTAATCATTCAACATCAACAAATCTATTTATCATTCATCTATATTAAAGCACTAAGAAAGAAAACACATAAAAACATCAATACATCACACAAAGCATAGAAACACAACATGTACGTGGTTCACCCCCACCCTGGGGCTACGTCCACCAACTCTTTTCTTATTTATTATCTTTGGTCAAGCTTCTTATAGGCACATAGCATTCAATCTCTACCCCGTAGAAGATACGAGATCTACGCACACTCCGCTATATCCTCCTTCTTATAGATAGGGTACAACACCAAGCCTTCACACAGTCTCTTACAGTTACTTGCACTAGCCTTGCAAGCCTCACATAGTATGCAGAAAGCACTTACAACTCTTGATCACATAGATCCAACTCTATGACTTAGCACACTGGCTACTAGGTCTCTTTCCCTCTCTCCCTTTTCTTACATTGCTTAGCTACTTATTTATACATTACAAAATAGGCCTAATTATGGGTAAATCCATGGGTCATCATCCCATACCCATTACATAATACTGAATCCCAAAAAGGGCCCTAAAAGGGGTCGATATCCTATGATCTATGCTTCGTCTTGCGCTCTTCCTTCGACAACCTTTTGAAGTCCCAAAATTAGGTCAAACATGACCAAGAATCCTCAAAACTTGGTCAAGGTCCAACACCTAGTATCTCCTTCCTTGCTTGTTGATAGGTTTCTTTTTCGTTCTGTGAACTCCATGTTGGAATGGGCTCAACTCCTTTCCTTATCCATTGTTCAAATCCCTTTCCCTTCTTCATCGCATCTGGCTTGGTTCTTTTCTGTCGTGTGTAACATTTGTTACTCTGGGTTGATCATCATGTTCATCAGTAGATATCATTTGAAGGTTCTGGTTATGATTCTGATGTTGGTTATGGTTTCCTCTCACCTACCACTTCATTATTAGTGGAGGACAGTCTCTAGTCTCATTATCCAATGCTCTTCAATGTGTACACGTAGTGCAAAGATTCGGGCAATCTGTCATTAAATGTCCTGGTTGCTTACAGTTATAGAAAATTATTGCTCCTCTACCTCCTCGACCAAATCCTCCACTTCCTCGACCTCTTTTGAATCCTCCACGTCCACCCTGGTTAAATCCTCTTAGAGTGTTGTATTGTGGAACTCCTTTTTATGCTGCGACATTTTCTTCCTGAATTTTGTACGTATCTGAAGTGCACTCTCTCACTAATTTGAATGCACGACAATCCTTCTCATCCTGTCCTACCGATTAGCAAAAATTACAGAATAACAACTTGGGTGTACTCTGGTACTTTTGTAGTAAGGGACAATCATTTGTATGATGTCCCCATGTCTTACATAGCTCACAATACCTTACTCCTCCTTCCAATGGGTTTGGTTCTCTTATGGCCATATATTGTGTGTGCAAGATACCAGATATATAAAATATGCAGAACAGAAACGAAATGCTAGAAATGACAGAATAACAGTAAAATATCTAGCATAATCTTCACAATACACAGAAATGATATGCGAAATAGCAATAGAAATAGCACTTTGAATCAGATAGCAATGTTCACAGGCCTCTTCGAGGGG
>SNQJ01S0045750.1:5017-26881 GCA_010110895.2 Picea sitchensis | reverse complement strand
ATTACATCCGAATACATTGATCTACCTATGTGCGGGTTAGGACCTTAACAGTGTGAATGTTGGACATTCTTCATTTCAATGGCCTTCTATCTTATATGTTATACACCAAAGATGTTCATTCTTTTCCCTTTCCTTTGTTATCTCTGATAATTGAATTCTCAGTGCAACCAACTGTGATTGTACATGTTCCATACCTATGCCATCTCCTACAGGAGATGTTTCCAATTTCATCGTGATTTCTAATGCTTCTAGCTGTGACGTGAACTTATTCTATGTTAACGAACATCGAATGTGTGACAATAGACCTGCAATAAACCATTCTCAATGTTTCTCATTAGGAATATGAAAGGTAAATCAACCCATCACAACTTCAAAGCTCTGGTTGTAATCCCACACTATCTCATTCTGCACTTTCTTAATCTCTTTCAGCTATGTAATATATTGTGATTTAAATTTTGGCTTCTGATATTCCTTCAACAATGCTTGTCCAATATTTTCCAAAGTTCTTGATTGTCTGAATGATGTAGTTGTCTAATACTTCATACCATAGCAGTGCATGACCTTTGAACATCATGGCCAACTGCACGATATTCATCGCCTCATTCTAAACATTCTTCGCAATCCATATCGTGTTGCATACAAACAAGTGTTCACTATTGCTCAAGGTCCTCTGACCTGGCTCCCTAAAACTCAAGAATTCTTAGTCTATGATATATCCTTTACATTGTACTCGGTGTTGTACTTACCCTTGGTGATGCTAAGTAACTCTGGTTCACTGTACTACTTCCATTATTCTAACTATTTCTTTGACTTCCTCCACTCACTCCAATTGTTCTTGAACAAGTCTCGATTCGTACTTCAATTCTTAGTGACACACATGGGGTCATGGGTTTGATGCATATTACGATGTGAGATGGACATCCTTCTTCTCCTGGACAGTACTGGGGATCCCTTTCTTTCCTTTTCCTTTCTTCGTACTATTTGATCTAAAGTACTGCACAAGGGTCATTTTCCTCAAATTATATGTGTTGCTCTTCTTTCTGAGCCACATTATCCTTTTTACAATATCTAAACCTTTTCCCAGAGCACAATACTCCAATCTCTTTGCCTGAGTCAGTATCATCTTCTCTCGACATCCTCCATCCATCCGATCCTTACTCATCCTTCCCACTCTCGCACCATCCTCTACTCATCCCCCAGTCCCCCTATGCATGTGAAGGCGCTTAACATTTATACTCCATATTTATAACATTCTTGATGCACAACAACATTTGTATCCAAGTAGACAATGTGCTCAAATATCTTCCGCGCAAACCATTGAAAAATTACCTCTATGTGGCATTATAAGATTGGGTACAATCTACTGCAAACTCTGTATTATAACCCCCCAATACATTATTCAACCATAAATCAACCATGCGATAAACCTTATTACTTATTGTATTGAGTTTTCTGATCAATTCAAGAGTCAAGTTTCTTAGAGCTTCAACTCTATATCTCCCAACATTATCCACTAGCTTTTCTAACCCTTCAGTCAAAATTATTGAAAATTCACCAAAGAATATTTCATGAGGATCTATGAATACATACCTTTGCAACCGTTGTTCGTCATTGATCCATGGGATCCTATTATGTTCTCTGGCAAATTCTCCTTGCTTCCTTTCTATCCATTCGATGATCTCCTCCTTATTCGACCTCCAAAACATTCCCCTCAATTACAGTTACCGGTCCTAACAACAAAACCATTTTTTGGCATACAGTGGGAAGACCCGGGTTTAATCATCTATATACCAATAAAACCCTTAGACATCGGCCCTTTTGGCATCACTGCAGAGCAAGTGAAGTCTCACCCGAGGCATCAAGAGGGGCCACAGGAACCAGGGTTCTGCAATGTTGAAGGGAAGTGAGGCATTCTTCATGTTCTTACTACCATTTACTCATGTGCGCAGTTCCCATTACTTAACATTCAACATATTCTATGTGCGACATTCTCCCACTTAACATTAATTCAATTACTAGATACTTTAGTGAGTGAAATTATAACATCATATATGAACAATACATTCAACATATATGATCATTGCACCATAACATTAAACATCATACATTGAAAAGAAAACACTACACACAATTTTAACGTGGTTCATCCAACTTGGGCTATGTCCACAACAACTAGATTCTTTTATTAGTCATTGATAATTCTCTTACAGCTACGCATTGTGCTACAAAATATGCAACAATAACATTACCCGAACTTGCCTAGTCGTTCTGTTGTAGTGCGAGCTTCACTCCTTAGTCATACCTCAAACTTCTTCCTTCCCTCGTCTCAACTTACCTAACAAGCATTAAGAACTTCTCATATGTCGAACCCCTCTACCCAAAAACCCTTTACATATTTATACATCAAAATAGGGCTAAGCCTGTTACAAAGTGGACAAAATTTCCCAAAAATCCTAACGATCTATAATTGTTTTCTTCCTTTTGTGCACTGCTCCATCATGAATCCTTATGTTGCGCACTTTGACTCCTTAATGTCTCCTCCCATTGCATGCTTTGACTCCTTAATGCTTGCTCCCGTCGCACGCTCTAGTCCATCTTCTAACTGCCTTTTATTCTTTGACTTCTTCCGGTACAGATCCCAAAACTTAACCAAAATGCCTATCCAACACCCACACAATTAGGCATTAGTCATTCCCATTCATCCCTCACCTCCAAATAAATAATAATCCTTTCATTCTTGTTTTGCTGGAAATTTCTAAGCTCCCTTTACTTTCACAACATACCACACAAAGTGAGACTAATAACTCATAGGGAAGCTCCCCTTGACATAGGTCCATCCTGTGTCTAAAGTGTAGATCAGATTTGGTGAGGTGACATTGGCCAACCTCTTAGCTACACAAGTCTTCACCTAGGTGCTTTGGAATTTACATTTTCTAGGGACAAATTTTGTGGCAATAGCTCCAATTGGCTTCATAATGTTGGAGTAGAAGCTAGGTATAAACTAGTGTAGACCCATCTTAACTCCATATTTATCATGCGCTAAGAAGGATCAAATTCCTCGAGGTGCAAACATTTCCTCAAGTTTTTTCAATTTAATTTTTTTTTCACCTTGAGGGACTCAATACCTCTCCGCGGACAATAAATATAGAGTTAAGATAGATTTGCGCAGACACGCACACTCCATGTTAAGCAGGGAAGGAATTAGACCTCCCTCATAGTGAGTAGCACACCATTGAAATATTTTAACCATAAGTTATAGAAAGCGTCTCTCAATACAACAACACATCAAATGAAGTCGAACACAGTGCAAAGTGAACAAGAACTAAGTAAATCCAAACACTAACCACGCCTCCTAATGTTCCTTCCCCTTAAAGTTCCCATTTCTTAAACCAACCATAACTCAAATGCCATGCATATCTACTTTAACTCGAGACATTAATTCCTAGAGTTCTTGAACAAGATGAAATGCGCGAGTTTCCGCAAACATGATGACGAACTGGTTTCTTGTGCTTTTGAATGCAGCACTATTAGTACTCTTGGAATTTGAAAACACAATTGTCCGTTGATTTTGGTAATTGCCAATTTTAACCAACATTGATGATGATGGTTAGGGAGAATTTAGGATGATGGTGGTTACGGAGAATTTAGGATCGATCGTAGGCCACAACCAAATTATCTTGCGACAAACAATTTGCCCATGAAATTCTAGGCATTTAGTATGTAATGATTTTAGTTCCGATATGCAAGAATCCCAACTTGAACTTTTGTTAATGGAATAAGGTCACCGCATAAAATATTTACATAGAATCCCCACCATGTTGGACGACAACCACATGGCACATGTACGTTGCTTCGGGCATAAGCAACATTATTCTCAACGAATAACCTAAGCCAAAAAAATAAATTCAATTTGAAAGACACAAACATGTGAAAAGAATAAATTCAATTTGAAAGACACAAACATAAGAAAAGAATAAATTCAATTTAAAAGGCAATAGATCAGGTGATAAGTTTATTTAATTTAAGAGATTGTGTAATAATCATATATAAAATTATCGAATTATAATTTTTTTAAAGATCAAATAGGCTTGGCTAGTTTTTATTTTTTAAAACTTAAAATCATTTAATTTATGATACCAAGCCATAATTTAGACACAAAGTCATCGTTCTCTCTCTTTTTCCGATATTGAATGCACAGATATATTCTATATTAAAAAAAAAAAAAAGAAAAAAATTTACTTAAGGAAAAAAAATATTCCCTTATTAACTCATTCTTTAATAATCATACTCGTGTTTTTTACTTTTTATTGGAGGTGGTTTTAAACATTTTTTGATCTCTTTGTTATATTTAAAAATGCGGAAAACACAAATCTCATAAGTCAAGCATAGTCACGTAGAATTAAAAGACATAGAGATTTCACGTAGTTCACCAAAACATTGGGCTACATCCACCAAACGAAGGCATCGGTTGTCTTATTATTCAAACCATGGAGATTACAACAACTCACTCACATTCCTGTCTGCCTCTACGGGCTTACATAGATATATATACATTTACACAGGAAACTGTTTATTAATTGCAATCTCATCCATATTCTAACTTGGTCTTATTGGTTACAACCAATGTTGGATTATAGGATCTGAAATCCTAATCCTAGGAATTCGTTGTCATTGTTTAACAATCTCCACCTTGACAACAATTAACTTGATACCTTGCTCCTTCTTTTGTTCACCAACTTTTCTGCAAGCCAAGAGAAGCCAAGCACCATCGTCGCTTCTCTAACAGTATTGGTTTTATGAACATGTCTGCGTAGTTCTCTTTTGTATTCATTTTCTCAAGAGAGAATCCACCTTCATCGATGACCTGTCTTACAAAATGGTACTTGATAGGTATATGTTTTGTTTTAATGTGGTAGGATGGATTCTTAGCCAAGTTAATAACACTTTGACTATCACAAAGTATCTTTACTTTGTCTTGCATCCTTCCAAACTCACCAAACAAACCTTTCAATGAAACTACCTTTTTGCAAGCATGTGAAGCAACTACGTATTCTGCTTTTGTAGTGGATAAAGAAACAATGTTTGTAGCTTTGACATCCAACTAATAGATCCACCTGCAAGAGTAAAGACATACCCTGAAGTCGACCTTCTCTTGTCCAAATCACCTGCAAAATCAGAATCAACATATCCACAGACTAATTCACAACCACTGTTATAGGTGATACAGTAATCACTTGTGCCCCTCAGATACCGAAGCACCCATTTTACTATTGCCTGGTGCTCTTTACCTAGATTTTCCATATACCTACTGACAACTCCAACTGCATGTGAAATGTCTGGCCTTATACTAACCATCACATACATTAGACTTCCTACTGCATTAGCATATGGTATTCAAGACATATATTCTTTTTTTTTCTTTTGTACTAGGACATAAACTTGAAGAAATCTTAAAATGGGAAGCCAAAGGGACTGAAACTAGTTTCACATCGTTCATACGAAACCTCAAAAGTATCTTCTCAACATACTTATGTTGTGACAACCAAAGCTTACCATTCCTCTTGTTTCTAAATATCTTCATTCCCAAAATCTTCCTTGCTGCTCCTAGATCTTTCATATCGAACGTCCTAGCCATCTGAGCCTCTATCCTGTTGATCTTAGTTATGCTTTTGCTTGTTAAAAGCATATAGTCAACATACAATACTAAGATAATGAATATGCCATTATTCAATTTCTTAAAGTAGACACAATGATCATACTCACTCCTTGTATAATTCTGGCTCACCATGAAAGAGTCCAATTTCTTGTACCATTGTCTAGGCGACTTCCTCAGACCATACAATGATTTCTTGAGCCTGCAAACAAATTTCTTGCTGTGATTCTGAATGAACCCTTCAGGTTTTTCCATGTAGATCTCCTCATCCAAATATCCATGTAAGAAAGCAATCTTAACATCTATCTTCTCCAACTCCAAATCAAGTAAAGCAACGAATGCTAACACACTTTGAATTGAAACAATCTTAACAACTAGTGAAAAAATCTCATGAAAGTCAATACCTTCTTGCTATGAATATCCTTTCACAACCAGCCTTGCTTTGTACTTTTCCACTTTATCATCAATACCATTCTTCATCTTGTAGACCCACTTGCAACCTACAATTTTTCTATCTCTTAGAAGTTCTACCAGGTCCCATGTGGCATTCCTCTTTAATGCCTTCATTTCATCCTTCATTGCTTCTTTCCATTTATCATTGTTAGAACCCTTCACAACTTCCCGATAGCACAAAGGTTCATCATCATTAGTACTTAAAGGAACTGACAAAACAAAATCATCATACCTTCTTGAAGGATTTCTAACCCGTGTAGACCTCCTTAGGGAAGTTTGTGGCTCATCCACATTCTGTTGATTGTTATCATCAACAATGTCTTCCTCTGCAGGAAAATCTTCATGAACATCTTCAGAAACTTGTTCATGTTCACTTTTACCTGTATTTGAACTAGTTTCAAACTGGATCTGTTGATACTTAGGTACTTCTTCCTGTTTCATTTGAACATCTACATCTGATTTGATGAGAGATGATTCATAAAATATTACATCTCTGTTAATGGTGATCTTTTGGGAAGTAGGATCCCACAAATTGTACCCCTTAATACCATCACCATATCCAACAAATATAATCCTTTTTATTTTGGATCCAATTTAGAATGTTTATGTTTCATAATTAGAGCATAGGCTCCACAACCAAAGACTTTAAGATTATAATAATTACAAGGGTGACCTTTCCATACCTCTTCAAGAATCTTGCATTTTATTGATGTTGATGGTGATCGATTCACTAGATAACAAGATGTAGTTACTACTTCTGCCCATAGTTCCTGTTGCAAGTTGGCGTTACTTAGCATACTCCTTGCTCTTTCTAGAAGAGTCACGTTCATGCATTCAACAACTCCATTTTTTTGAGGAGTATAGGCAATGGTTTTGTGCCTATCAATCCCAAAATCCTTGCAATAGTTCTCAAATGTCGTTGACATAAATTCACCACCATTATTAGTTCTTAAACATTTAATGGATCTACGAGTGCTCTTTTCCACTAAATCTCTAAACTTCTCGAAAACAGTAAATACATCAGCCGTTCCTTTCAACATATAGAACCAAACCTTCCTAGATAAATCATCTATAAAAGTTACAAAATATGATGATCCTCCATATGAAATAGTAGGGGATGGTCCCCAAACATCAGAATGGATATAGTTAAGGATTCCCTCACTGGTGCGTCTTCCGGCCTTAAATTTATTCCTATTCTGTTTTCCATAAATATAATGCTTGCATAAATCTAACTTGAAAGACTTTAGACTAGGAAGTAACTTGCGATCAGATAATACCTTCAATCCTTGTTCGCTCATATGGACGAACCGTTGATTCCACAGTTGAACATAATCACATTCATTTTCATATATCGTTGTCGCATGATCTGACTCAGTTCTTCCTTCTAACATAAACAGGTTACCAACCTTCTTCTCTTTCATAACTAGTAGGATTCCTTTGTAGACCTTCATAACTCCACCTTGAAAAATACTCTTATATCCTCCAGTGTCTAAGACTGCCAGATAAATTAGGTTCTTCCTAAGCTCTGGTACGTGTCTCACATCAATTAGTATTATAATAGTTCCATCAAACATCTTAATTCGAATGCTACCAATTCCCACAACTTTACATGATATATCATTTCCCATGTAAACTATTATGTCATCTATAGACTGGTAAGTAACAAACCAGTGTCTATGAAGACACATGTGATTTGAAGCAGTAGAATCTAATAACCATTGTTGATCATGACATGAACCAATACTAATTGATAAAACTTCATCATTCATACCTAAACCTGTTGCTGAACATGTTTCAGTTGTGTTTGATTCCTTCATCTCTTTTGGAGGGTCTTCTTTTGAGGTTTGTTGTCGCTTCCAACAGTCCTTCTTTAGGTGTTCCAATTTGCCACAAAACTAGCACTTAAGATTGCTCTTTCTACCCTTCAACTTTGACTGAGAGAAATCCCTATGATCGTGTCCTCTTTCTTTAGGTCTTCCTCTGACCATCATCGCCTCATATGTAGAGGTTTCTAGATTGGATTTGTTCCTTGTTTCCTCAGACAGTAAAGCTCCAACAATATCATCAAACTCAATACTTTCTGTTGAAATGAAACGAATAGAGGTAAAAAATTGATCCCATGACACGGGCAAAGAACATAATAATGTAATTTCCTTATCTTCAAATTTGAATTTCACTCCCATGCTAGTCAACTGAACTAAAAGAGTATTAAAAGTATTTAAATGATCATCTATTTTTGTACTTTCCTTCATGTGCAAACTGTACAATTTCCTTTTCAGTAAGATCATGTTCCTCAAGGATTTCCTCATATACAAACTTTCCATCTTTGTCCACAAAATGATTGTTGTCTTCTCCGAGATATTATTGAACAAAACATCATTGGACAAACATAGGTGTATGGTACTCAGTGCTCTCACATCAATCTCATCTCACTCATCATCTGAAATGGTCATGGGTTTCTTTGCTTTTCCCAGAAGCGCCTTCACCATGCTTTGTTTCACGAGCAGATCATGCATCTTCACCTTCCAAATCTCGAAATTGTTCTTTCCATTGAACTTCTCGATTTTGAATTTAGAACTCTGAGTTTTCTCCATCATCAGAAAGAAAAATTCCAAAACGCCACTGCCTATAATAACTAAGGCCCTTTGAAAAATAATGTGGAGGAATAATGGTTTAAATTCCACAAGGTTTAAAAAAGTTTAATAAAAAACCTTTTACCAACCTCACCTTGTATTTAAAAAAAAAAAACAAAAAAAAAACACCTTTTTAAATCCTCCACCTTTTACATATTATGTTTAATTCAAATATAATAAACCTATTAAAACATCCTCCACATGAATCCAATTGTAATTCCAAATAAAATAAACCCGCATACCTTTCCACTTTCAAAAAACGACCATACCTTTAATTTTGAAAAGGAAAAATCATACGAGTGTTTCTTTAAGGGAGATCGACGCCCTCCTCAAAACTTTAGATGCGCATTGTTTTTGAAAACCATGAATCTCTTAAGTATACTACTAATCAACGCTCCCCTCTAGCAGGAACACCAACGCTAATCTGAAAAACAACGCTACCTTCCAACAAAAATCCCCATGCTGAAGTAAAGAACCAACACTCCTTCCTTGCTCTGATTTGAAACAGATGGATGTCTTTGCACAAAGATTCTACTTCTGGATGACGGCTAATCCAACAAATCTCTGATACCACTTGTTATATTTAAAAATGCGGAAAACACAAATATCATAAGTTAAGCATAGTCACGCAGAATTAAAAGACACGGAGATTTCACGTGGTTAACCCAAATGTTGGGCTACATCCACCAAATGAAGGCATCAATTGTCTTATTATTCAGATCATGGAGATTACAATAGCTCACTCACACTTGTGTATGCCTCTACAAGCTTACATAGATATATATACATTTACAGAGGAAATTGTTTATTAATTGCAATCTCATCCATATTCTAACTTGGTCTTATTGGTTACAACCAACGTTGGATTATGGGATCTGAAATCCTAATCTTGGGAATTCGTTGTCACCGTTTAACACTCTTTTATTACCTAATTTAAAAAAAAATGATATCGGCTTTATTAAAGAGTGATAGATGTCATTTAAAATAAACTTAGATGTAATATATAAATGATATAAATTGAATATAATAAAAAAATATGGCCAGCTACATATGGACAAGGATGGGGAATTGGGGGCTTAGTTTCCACAAGAGAGGGAAGAGGCCCAAGGGGGAGAATTCACCCATGTCTATTAAACCCAAACCCTTTTCTTTCTAAATTATCCTTACCATGAACCTTCCATTTTGTGATTGAGTGTTTCCAAAGACAATCATTGAATTCATGTAAGAGGGTGGGTGTGAGAAGTCACATCCCATAGTTATTGAGAGCATGGGGGTTGGGCACAATCAACTTGGGGAAGAGTGTAAGTCAATAAATCGAGAGAAAGAGAGGAAATTTGTATGCGACAAGGGGGAAATATTATACAGTTGTGTTTTTGCATGGAGAACATTTTTTTATATTTTTGGACAACAAAGGATTTCTAAGTGTTGAAGATGGAAGACAACCACAGTGGGAATTTATGGTAGTTGTTTTGGAGCTATAAATTCATGAGAGGAAAGGTTGTGGGTCTGGGAGTAATATTTTGTTAAAGAATTTGTCAAGAGAAGCAATTGTTTTTTTGTTTGTGAGAATTCTTGTTGTAGTTGTAGATTCCTAGAGTCCTAATAGAGAGATTTCTTGTCCAGCCTGTACTAGAGCCCTCTAGGGGAGTGAGAAGGCCTGAGGGACTATGAGCAATGAAGGGGGATCCCATCCCTAGGTTGTGTTGGTTGTGGGGAAGATAGTTGGTGGACTAGAATTAGTTATGGGAGTTCACTGTTGAGAGGGGGACATTAGCCAACCTTAGGGAGCACCGTCTCTTGTGGATTCATAGCCCCATCTCGAGGGTGACTTGCTATTGAGAACTGGAACACCAAGTCTATGGTTGGGAGGAATGTTATTCCTCTGTAGCGGGTTGAATATTTCATAAGATACATGTTCTTATTTGTTGTGTTTATTTCTATTAAATGTTGATATAGCTATTGTGCGTTTTACTTTGATATAATAGAATGATGCACTTGAATTTTCATTTATGTGGTTGAATGTTATAGTATGTGTTTATCTATGGTTGTGCACATTTTAAGTAATTGCATTTACGCTTTTAATTAACATAGACAATTGCATGAATTTGAATTTCATGTTGAATGTTATTTCCACATCTAAATTTAATATTGAAAAATTTTATTTAGTCATTTTTATAATATTTAACCAAATTTTATTTGATCATTTTTAGAGTGACTTGACCCAACTTAAAACTAAATACATTAAAAGTTAAGTTTTCGAATACATTATAAGTTTTAAAACTAATGACATTCTCTTTATTAAAGAGTGACAAAGTCAATCAATTTAAGATAGATCTCATTCATCCTAGCTCCAAGTAACTACATTTTTATGTATGTAGATAAAACTGTCCTAGGATAGGAGTAATACCATCGCCATATGAGTGCACTCTATCCTAACCTCTAGATTATTGTTACAGTCCCATTTTCAAGTTTAAATTGTTTGGATGGAACCTGTTTCTAGGCGAGCTTTCGTCTAAGGTTTTGAGGGTCGAGCAATTTTCAGGCGTAGTGGGCTTTGCGACTAGGCTTCACTAGCTGCATCCCAGGTCTCATTGGTGAAGCGCGAGCATAAGACCAACAAAGCGAGCAGGAGAGGCAGAGGAAGGAGGCGACAGCGGTGGCGGAGGAGGACTGGAGCTCTGTGTTTGGGGGTTTCAATGCATTGTGTGGACACATGAATCCTTTGCAGGGGCGACAACTTCTCTATGGTGTTGGTGTTTTAGGGGCCAACGCGGCTGCTCAGGACCAAGGGTGCATCAAGAGGCAGATGAAGGCGACGACGGAGGAGGATTCGAGCTCTGCGCTTGGGTGTGAATGCAAACATGTATATCATTTGTAGGGGTGGCAGATTCTTCATGGCGGTGTTTAGGGGCCGAGGCAGTTGCACGAGGCTGAGTTTTCAAGACAACTTCCTGAGCCTGTGACTACCAGATCTAGTAAAGCTCTGTATGCGACAAAATATTTGTGGTGGAGGTGGATTCAAGGTTTTGTTGCAGTCGGTTTCATGTTTTCATTTATGGACCTACTTGATACACTCTGAGGTCCACTGGGGGCATGAGGCTTCTGGTTTTGCTTCTCTTCGGGTCTCTGTTGGGATTTTTCCCTATTTTTGTATCCTTTTTTTGCAGCCAGCATGCTGGTTTTTCTCCTCTGGTGACTTTCTGAGGACGTATGGGTTTTGTTTCTGAGCATGGTCTTTGGACTAGTACTAGTGCTTTCTCTTTTCCTTTATGAACTTTCTCCATCTGCTGGTCGAGAGACCTATATTGGTGAAAGATTCATTGACTGTTTCGTCTCCTTTCACTGACCTTTGTAACATATCTTGTCTAGAGAAAAAATTGTATTTTATAATATAATTGAGAAATTTTTCCATTGGAAAAACAAAGATTATTGTTACGGTCCTTTTTAATGATTCAACTATTAATCATGATCATAGCTGGGAATCATTAAGCACTAGGTATACTTTCTCGTTTACCACGAAGAAAATGCCTATACATCATGATTTATCAAAGTAAGTTTAGATTGGTAATTACTGTTAATGTTCATGTTTGTAATGAATCATTACAAAAGTTACAAATACTATTTGATTTTGTTTTTAGAGAGTAAAATGTTATTGAATTTATTTTATATAATTATAATAAAAATTAGTAAAAATGAATTAATGATATAAAATATATTAATTAGTTAATTAATTATAATTATCTATAATTATCATTAATAATTTATTTATATATAACATATTAACTTATAAATATTTTAAGCATTATCCAACTAACTTCCTTAAAAAAATAACTTTGCTATGTATTACACTTGTTTTAAAATATTTAAATGACTTTGCTATGTATTACACTTGTTTGTTTATTTATTAGTTAAGAAAATGGATATCCTAATCCTTCCCTTATAAGTTTTTTTTTTTTTAAGTAAAAAAGGAAAGGACCTGTTATATTATCATTATCAAGTTACAATGACTGTTTACAAAGCCAATTGTCCCGCCTAAACAGGAAATCGAGACAGCTAGGCATCCTGTGCCATTTGTTTCCCAATAAACAAAACTATCAGAGTATCGTCCTGCCCGAAGGAAACCAGGACTGTCAACCATTAAGTTTAAACTGTATGCCAAAGACTAGTTGCAAAATAACTAAGATCTAACTGGGCAAAAGCCTAGTTCGAAAACAGAAAAAATTTCTAACCAAGAACATCATTGAACCTCTTATCCGGTGAGCTCGTCCTCATCCCCGTGCTTTCGCCATCCTGCTGGAAATGCGTAAGCCTGCGCGCACGTTGGGCATTGTCGTTTAGGAAGAGTTCTGGAATGAGTCACAAACAATATGTCGAGTCGTTGATCGATTCGGGCGATGCGAAAGATTTGGTCATCCAACAGACTCCTCATGTCGAAGATGAGAGCGAGGTACCCCGAGTTGGTGAAGGGGTGCTGGTCCTGCCAGTGGCTGTCGACGAAGGCTGGGGAAATGGGCCTTGTTGCTCCCTCACTTGCATGTGCCGGTCGGTTGGAAAGCTGGGTCGCCGCCTCCATAGGTGCACTGGGGGGTGAGTCTCTGCTTCCCTGTGTGCGGGGCGGGGTCTCTTCTTCTACATAGCAGGTGGTAAAATTCTCCTCTGGGCTATTGGCACTGGAACCAAGCAATTTGCCCGAAGGCGAAAGCTTGTCGTCTGTGCCAAAATCAGTGGGTGGATTTCACTTGTCCGGGACTGTAAACAGAGGGAGATTGGGATAGCTTTGCATGGCGTCTTCCAAGGTAATCTCTTCCACGTATGCCATTGGAGGCGTTCGTGGTTTCTTATGCCTTTGGAAGGACGCCATGGCTAACGCCTGCTCAAATTTCTTCTGTCTCTAGCGGCGAGATTCGGCTGTGTACAAAGCGGCACCCCTGCGCAACTTACCTCGTGCTCTGGGCATGGTGGAGACCCTGGAGATGACCAGGGTTCCTTGCGGGTGGAAGGCTCTGCTCCAGAGCTTCGGAGGGTCCCCAAACTGCTGCTATGGTGAAATTAGCTCTACACTCGACGCTGCGAAGGGCGAATGTCGCTCAATTCTATCAAGGCTAGTGATAAAAAGGAGGGCAGCCGTGACCACCATAGCCATTAAGGCTTGCCGCTGAGTGCGTTGGTGCATTGTACCGATCACTTGCGCGAAGGGGCTCGTCACCTAGATGTGGCTGCACAGACTCATACTTGGTTAATGGCTGAGGGGATGGTCGTCGGTGCATGCATTAATGCTGCATCCCAGCGTTGTCCCGTGTGGCTCTGGTTTGCGACGTGGCACCCCATCCGGGGACCCTTCCCTTATAAGTTTTGACAGCATGATCTTTGGAAATAGATGTATTCTCCAGGGGCTTGCTGTGTCCATGCAATTTTAAAAGCTTTTCCAAGAGGTAACGCTCCTTACCAGTTTCAGAGAAGATTTCGAATTCCTTTGTGAAGAGCTCATTTCCATTAAAGCTCTGTTGCACGACGCTGGAGACAAGAGAAACTCCACTTCGGTGTCCAGTTGGCTTGACAGACTTAAAGAGTTTCTGCTCGATGCTGTGGACATAGTGGAGGAATGCGGGGCAGGTCGCAAGCTTTGGAACCCCATCTTCCGCTTCAAGATGGGCCGGAGGATTAACAAACTGAAGAAGAGAATCGGCAAGATACACCGGAGTACTAAATATCTCATCTCTCTCACGTCCGCCCTGCATGTGAATGAACATATGGAAATAATCAATGCATATAATCCACAACACAAGAGGGAAATTTCTAATGCTATTATTGAAGAATCTCAGACTGTTGGCATGGAACACCAGATTAATCACATCACTGAATTGATATGGCAGGAAAACGGCCCTCCAGTCATTGCGATTGTGGGCATCGGAGGGCAGGTAAAAACGGCCCCCCAGTCATTGCGACCAAAAGGTCCGCGAAGGTTTCGACCGGATGGTGTGGTTGCCAGTATCTCAGAAATTCTCAGTTACACGGCTACAGTTCCAGATCTTCAAGCAACTTTCAAATCATCCAAAGGAGATTGAAGAGATCGAGAAAAATATTGTCGACGATATGAAGAAACGTTAAAAAAATATGAAGTTAAATCTATTTGCTATAGATGACGTCTGGCATCAAAATCTTTTCAGGGACATTATGTTGCCATTGGATAAGATTAAGGTGGTCATCACTACCCGTGATGGAAGAGTTGGAGAAGCTATGCCACATCATCATATCTACTTAATGACAGGTTTATCTGAGCAAAACAGCTTGAAATTGTTCTTCATTCATGCCTTTCCTGACTGTCCAGAAAATCCGACTGAAGAGCTCAGAACCTTGGCCTGCCATATTGTAGAAAAATGTAGCGGGCTACCCTAAAAGCATAGGGTCGTATATGGCAAGGATAAAGAAGCTTCCTAATGATTGGGAATTGATTTTGCGTCGGCTAAATGAAGCAGAAGCCATAACCGAAGGGGTTATGCCCTCTCTGAGGTTAAGTTATCAAACTTTGCCCGATCATGTCAAGCCTTGTTTTCTTTACTGCTCTGTCTTTTCTAAAAATACTCTCATCAAAGCAGAACGTTTAGTACATGCATGGATTGCTGAAGGATTTATTTCTATATCTACCCAAGATGCTGCAGAAGATGCATACGATGTAGGATGCTCCTACCTGGATGGACTTATTGATCTAAGTTTGATCGAAGTTTCGCAGATTGGTGGGGATGAGCGAGTGAAGTACTGCAAAATGCATGATTTATTGCATGATTTTGCTCTTTCTGAATCTCTCAAACAAACGAAATGTTTGTTAGAGCCGGGAGGAGGATTGAAAAAATTACCAGTGGAACGGTGTCTGGGTTTGCGTAGAATTTCATTGATTAAAAACAGTATATCTAATATCAAGGAAGCCGTACAGTGTCCAGGGCTCCTCACTCTATTGCTATCTTATAATTACAGGCTTACATCAATCTCTTCCAGCTTTTTTAACAATTTGAGATATCTCACTGTTTTAGATTTAAACAGGACTTTGATCAGGTCATTGCCCAAATCTATNACTTATTGATCTAAGTTTGATCGAAGTTTCGCAGATTGGTGGGGATGAGCGAGTGAAGTACTGCAAAATGCATGATTTATTGCATGATTTTGCTCTTTCTGAATCTCTCAAACAAACGAAATGTTTGTTAGAGCCGGGAGGAGGATTGAAAAAATTACCAGTGGAACGGTGTCTGGGTTTGCGTAGAATTTCATTGATTAAAAACAGTATATCTAATATCAAGGAAGCCGTACAGTGTCCAGGGCTCCTCACTCTATTGCTATCTTATAATTACAGGCTTACATCAATCTCTTCCAGCTTTTTTAACAATTTGAGATATCTCACTGTTTTAGATTTAAACAGGACTTTGATCAGGTCATTGCCCAAATCTATTGGGAAATTGAAGTATCTTAAGTTTCTGAATCTATCCGGGACATTCATCTCGATGTTGCCCAAGTCATTTAGTGGTCTCAGGCACCTCCAGTTTCTGGATGTCAGTTATTGCTCGAAACTAAAAAGGTTACATTCAGGGATAGGCGAGCACAAATTTATGCTGCATTTGAATGCGGAGGGCTGCCCGAGTTTGAGATCGCTGCCCTTCGAAATGTCGAATCTCATCTCTTTACAGACGCTTAAAGGCGCTCGTGTATCCATAAGGGAAAAAGGCATCCAATGCCTTGCAGTTGAGTGATCTCAAACGACTGACACTTCTGCAACACCGAACAGTCACTATTGATTATTCTGATCATGCAACACAAGAAGGGGTTATTCCATTGAAGGCCGGGATTTTTCAGGGCATGTCAAAGATGCGGGCCCTGGAGTTATCTTTTGATAGTTCCCATGTGCTTGACCATGCTGAGAGATCGGATTATAGAGGCCTAGAAAGAATTCCGAATCTCAAAATACTACACTTGTCCAAAGATCTAAATTGTATTGAGTTCCCAGAGGAGTTTGGAAAAGCTGAGGCATTTCCTAAGTTGCAAAAGATAATTATAGAAGGGTTCCAAAATTTGAAGAAAATCCCCCCATTGCATGGTGATGCTATGCCAAACTTGAAGTATTTGCGAATGAAAAGGTGCGACAATTTGGTAAAAAAGCCCGAACGATTTGAGAGGTTGGAGAGTATTGAAACAGAACCGGACTTAGAGCAGTCCGATCTACCATATGAGCACGATTTAAGTTTAAGTCGGAAGAAGATTAAGGGTAGGTTTTAGTGGTGGAAGCTTTGTTGTTGTTGTTTTCGTTGTGTTTTATGTTCCATCGTATCCGATCTACCATATGAGCACGATTTAAGTTTAGGTCGGAAGAAGATTGAAGGTAGGTTTTATTGGTGGAAGCGTTGTTGTTGTTGTTTTCGTTGTGTTTTATGTGTCATCTTATATTTTATGGTGGGGTAGGAGTATATCTCGAAGAAATAATTCATATTTGTGATAATTATATGATGAAATTATTATTAATGTAAGTAGATTTATTTTAGAAGTCTAGGTATGATAAAAATTAGGACAATGAGTGAAGTTAGGGATGGAGATATATTTGGAGATATCGTGGAGATTGTTATGCTATATTGGACATTTCATTATGAGAACCTCAATGCTATATTATGAGGCCTCACAAATGTATTGCGTGTAAGAGAGATGTACTATCATTTTGTACATTAATGAATATGTGAGTTTTGTGTATATATTTGTGTTCTTATGATGATGTATGTGTGTTATTATTTGTCTCTTTATGAAAACCTCAATGCTATATTATGAGGCCTCACAAATGTATTGTGTATAAGAGAGATGTATCATTATTTTGTACATTAATGAATATGTGAGTTTTGTGTATATATTTGTGTTCTTATGATGATGTATGTGTGTTATTATTTGTCTCGTTATGAGAACCTCAATGCTATATTATGAGGCCTCACAAATGTATTGTGTGTAAGAGAGATGTATCATTATTTTGTACATTAATGAATATGTGAGTTTTGTGTATATATTTGTGTTCTTGTGATGTTGTATGTGTGTTATTATTTGTCTCGTTATGAGAACCTCAATGCTATATTATGAGGCTTCACAAATGTATTGTGTGTAAGAGAAATGTATCATTATTTTGTACATTAATGAATATGTGAGTTTTGTGTATATATTTTTGTTCTTATGATGATTTATGTGTGTTATTATTTGTTGCTTTGCTGCTCATAATTCCTACATTTTGTATCATAGCGATGAAAGAAAGAGCTGTCAAATTTGTTGATTGTTGTTTGAGCACATGTGAAGTGTTAAACCTAAATTAGTGCGTTCTTGTGAAATCTGAGAGAGTGCATTGTGAAAGCGAGCGTGATCCTTCGGGCTATGAGCGTGGTAGCTGTAATTGCAACTTGCTTTGGAGAACATTGCAACCTATGTGGAGAACATTGCAACATGCACTGACCAATTCTTATATCTCGTGGAGCGTGGAGCATATCTGTAGTGCAGTATTCAGCCTCTGATTCATAGCTAGAGGGGATTTTCCTGGAGGCACCATCCATTGATTGGTAATAATTTCATCTTTGATCAACTGATTAAGATTCTTTCTGCTGTATTGAAATGCTAAGTCTTGACCACAGAGTATTTTTCCTATTGCTCAATCATGTTGTTGAGTGTATTGTTGAATAGCGAAGCTCCACGATAGTTGCTCCAACTGCGATGGTCGATGTTTGCGTGTGACTGGAGGTGAAGCTTGTGTGGAGAAGGGTCAAGCTGATGGCGAAGAATGGCCTTCATATCTGGTTCGAGGAGATGTTTTCAGAATCCATGACTATGTTTTATGCAACAGAGATTATGCTAGTCACCTGGAAGAATAGAACTTGCGAGGACCGAGGAAAACAGGAAACAGATCGAGCATTGTGAAAGGATCTGGTGGAAAGTCAGATGGACATGACGATCTGAGAAGATCATGAAAAACAATGTTTCCCTTCCATACACTTTGGTCGTTGCTAGGGACCACAACCTATTGCATGACAAGAAGATTGAGATGTAGAGGGCTCTGTCTCTCAATTTTTGTAGCCATGGCTGCCACGTTGTGAAAATAAGGTATTAGTTGTTGAAGGAGTACATGAGTGAGAGGGTGACCTGCGTGAAGGATCTTGCCAGTGGTTGGGAAAGTGTGAAGTTTGCAGAGTGGACGATAGTGTATTGCAGTGTCGGCTGGTATATAGCAGCGTGAACTGGTGGATGGAAGTTTGAGTGGTGAGATCTTCAGATTGGTGCATGGATAGAATGTTGAGCAGTGCAAGTGCAGTGCGTGGACATTTGAGGACAAGCTAGAGAGAGCCAACAGTAAGATTTTGTTGTGTGTAGTGTGTGAACATGAGGACAAGCCAGAGCCAACCTAGATGCAGAATTTAGTATTCGGACGGGTAGCATATAGACCGACACATGAAATTCCAGAGAAGGAAATCAAAAAAGGAAAATCAAAGGAAGAGTCATAGTTGTGTTTTGTTGCATGAAGAAATTGCAGATTCTAGAGAAGGAAAGCAGTTCAATGTGGGAACTCCAATTATATAGTGCTTGTGTTAATCATGTCTACTCTCCAATTGTTGTAATATCGCTGGCATGTGGTTCCCATAATCCATATATTCGAGATAGAGGAGATATAAGCCACCGAAAAGATGAACATGTAATTGATCCATATATAGTTTAACAGTAAGAGCGCGGGGGTCTTTCCCTCCATTTCTCGGCCGCAACAATTGAGTCAATTAATGGACTCGGTGGAAAAACATGAAACCACATCCACGATGCACCATCTATGAAGCTAAATCGGAGCTGACATTCACATTGCGTCTTAGAAGTTATACCAATGGGAGAATCACCCAATACCAAGAGAGAATATATATTGGCGTGGTTAGTACCAGTCTACGATTTTCAACGACAGTAACGAGATTTTTGCTACATCAAAGAACATGGTGACTTCATTTTTTTTTGCTACATCAAAATTCATGGTAAAAGTCCAAATGATTGCTTCTTGTGAAGAGACCGAGTGGAGTATACCTTGAGCTGTCGTGGAGGAGTTTGCTGCACTGAGAGATAAGTGCTCATAAAATTAAGTTATTATTAAGTCCAAAAGTTAGGAAGTGTGAGTGAATTTTGTAGGTCAAAGTAAAAGTAAAAGTTAAGGGATATAAGGATTTAAGAATATAGTCTTGTTGTGATATCCAAAGTTAAATTCAAGATAAAGTTAAGTCAATATTGATATCAAAGTGAGTTTTGGATTATAGAGTATTTTAAGTCTATAGTGAATTTGGGTTTTGAAATTTCTTGACTTATAGAGTTGATAAAGTTAACTAAGTTTATAAACATTTGAAGAGTTTGATGTCAAGTTAGAGAGTCAAGTTCAAGTATGGGTTGTAAAGTGAAGTTTGAGTAAAAATTGAAGTTGTTTTTTTAATGTATTGGGTCAAAAGTCAAGTTAAGTTGAGAGGTATTTGGAATAATTTGGTGAATAAAAGGTTCATTAAAGTTTAGTCAAGTTGAGGTCACAATTTGTAATTTCATTGTAATGGGTGCATGATCGATTGTACTCGACACCCTGGTTATTGTGTTTACTCTTCAACAAGCAAGTGTGATTCCACAATTAATAATGGGCATTCAAACAACTAATCAATAAATTGAATTATTACAACAAGATTTTGAAGATGCTTTGCAAGAAATAGATAGATTACAAAAAAAAAAATCAATCAATAATTGGAAAAGTTGCAAAATTCAGGACACGAGACAATGAACTCTATCATGAATTTTTTTTCTCTTCTACGAAAAACATTGAGACAATATAAGAAAAATTGGCATCATTAGATATATTTATGGATGATATTTTTAAAATTGAAGATCAAAAGAAAAAAATTGATAGAATCACTAGAACAAGAACTATTGGCAAAGGAGAATGTATTTTCAGCACTCGCACATGAAGTCAAACAACTGCAACAAGAAAACGTAAAGTGTGATGCATTATGTAATACTAGTGACTTGATTCAGAAGATGGATAGTTCTTGTGATTCTTGTTTTCTGGTGGATCATAATAATGTTGATGTACATAGATCTCTCTCTTGTCTGGAGGCTCCAAATGATGTTCAAAATGATGATGATCATGATGATAGTGATGATGTTGAAACATGTTTTTTTTTAAAACATACTAAAGGAATATGTTCAAAAATTTTGAATAAAATGGGTTATGATGGTAAAGGTTTAGGAAAGAATTCTCAAGGTATCTAGAAGCCCATACAAGTATATGTAAGACCAAGAAATGAAGGCCTTGATTATGAAGGAAACACAAACAATAACGACATCAAATTTGTGAAAGAAGAATCATCAACAAAAAATGAACCATCTACAAGTAGCATCAGAAGCAATGAACCTGGTGCAACAACCACAACATCCAACCAAGTAAAAAAACATTAGCGGAAGAAGAAAGAATGTTGCAGTCAGTGTGGAAGAACAGGACATGCCAAAGAAAAATGTTGGAATTTATATCCATGTAGTATTTGTGGTCTTAAAAATCATGATCATCAAAAGTGTTGGAACAAAGAAATTTCAAATCCTCATATACAAGTAAAATGTGGATGGATTGATGTCCCTAAATGGAAAATTTTATGTTCATGTGAAAGGATTTTACAGGTTGAAGTGTTCAAATGTACGACAATATCTCCCATATAAAGTTCATGAGTTAGTTGGTTCCCCAAAGGTTAGTTGTCATTAAATTCAGTTGTACATGTTTAAGAAAGAGTTGTCAGTTTATAGAGTCATTTTATTGGTTCGTGGTAACCCAAAAACCACTTTATAATGTCAAATTTAAGTTTGTGGTCAGTTGAAACCACTTGATGTAATTAATGGTTCATGACAATGAGAAACCCATTTGAGTTTGTAATGGTTATGGGTAAGCTGAGAAAACCCAAGATATGATGTATTGGTTGAGGGTAAGTCATAGAAAACCCATGGGAAGTTCAAGGGTTTTTGGAAGAGTGGTTGTTGTCATTGATGTCAACCCTAGTCATGGGTTTTGGACCACAAGATTGATGAAGGTATTTGGACATGAAGGAAAATGCACATGTAGATACA
>SNQJ01S0045749.1:49133-76644 GCA_010110895.2 Picea sitchensis | reverse complement strand
CCCTTAATATTCTCTTTCTGTCTGTTGGGCTGCCCACCCAATCTACATCCATGAATCCATGAAACTTCACCTCATATGTCTGTCTGTACTATAATCCATACTCATATGTGTCCCTCAGGTATCTCAGGACATGCTTACCCTCCTTCCAAAAGATCTTGGCAGGATTAACCATCGCTTGACTCAGTAGGTTAACCACATAGCAAATGTCCGGTCTCATGTTCACTAGATACATTAGCGAACCCACTAACTGTCAATAGATAGTATCATCCAATACCTCTCCAAAAGTAGCATCCTCTTTCCTCCAGTTTCCTAGAAGAGGAGTATCCATGGGTTTGCATCCCTCCATGTGAAACTTACCCAGTATCTCCCTTGCATACTTTCCTTGAGACACAAAACGTTCACCATCTCACTGCCATATTTCCATTCCAAGGAAATAATGAAGGAGACCCATATCCTTCATCTCGAACTCCTTTGCAAGGTCCTCCTTGCATGAGTATATCAGTTGCTCATCATCAGTCAGTATTAAATCGTCAATGTAAAGAACAATGATTAAAATCTTACCCTACACCACAAATTTGGTATAGGTTTGCATCTGCTTCACTTTTGGTGAAGCTCAATCCGGTGAAATAGTTGTCTATCTGAGCATACCAAGCATGGGGTGCTTGCTTCAGCCCATACAATGCTCTTTTGAGTCGGCACACATGTGAATCACTATTGAAGATCTCAAAACCTTCAAGATTCTCTATGTACACTTCTTCCTCAATGATCCCATTGAGAAACGCAGTATTTACATCCATCTGATGAATGCGCCAGCCCATCTGCGTTGAGAGTGCAAAGATGGATCTTATGGAAGAGTACCTTGCGACAGGTGCAAAGGTCTCATCATAATCTATCCCCTTGATCTATGAGAAGCCTCGAGCCACAAATATGGTCTTGTATTTCTCAACACTCCCATCAGAAGCTTTCTTTACCTTGTAGATCCATCTCGAACCTACCAATGATTTATCGACCAGTCTTGGGACAATTTCCCATGCACTTTTTTTGACAATGGAGTCATACTCCTCCACCATAGCATTAACCCAAGTGGGATCTTGCACTGCTTCCTAAAAGAAAGATGGTTAAGTCACAATTCATTTTCTCATGAGAGCCATGTATCCATTAAATCGATCAGGAGACTGTCTCTGTCTGCGATGTGAAGTAGGGGCTCCTACATCTTGTGCAGCATCTAGTCTCAATCAATTAGCTTCTGTGGTGTGCTTTTTGACATTTTTGATGTATGGCTCTACTTGAGTGGCTTCCTCCACTCCATGAACCTCATCATGTGGTTGATCCACATCTTGAGACTCATCTTTAGGAACCAGCAGTTCCTCTTCTGCATGCAAGTCTAACTCCCTCTTAAGTGACAACTGCATGGCTTTCCCCTCATCAAATTTTATATCTCATCACATAAAAGTCATCTTACTATTAGGAAAATACACACAATAATTATGCGGTGCTTCTATGTACCCCACAAATATTCCAACTTCAACAATCGGCTCCAGCTTCTTCCTGGCATCCTTGGTCACATGCACATAAATAGATGAGCCAAAAATCTTAAAATGAGAAACATCAGGTTTCTTACCAGTGAAAGCTTCTTCAGGTGTACTCATGCCAAGTACTCTATGAGGACAATAGTTTTGCACATAAACCATAGTGTTGCATGCTTCCGCCCATAAATGCATTGGTAGGCCCTAATCATGCAACATTGCTCGTGTTGCACCCACGATCGTTCTATTCTTCCTCTCTGCCACCCCATTTTTTTGTGGGTTATGAGGCGCTATGAGTTCTCTTCGAAATCCTTCTTTGTTGCATAAGTCTTTGAATTCATTAGAGATGTATTCTCCACCATTATTTCTCCTCGGAGCCTTCACTTGCTTCCCCAACTCTTTCTCCACCAATGCTTTAAACTCATAAAACTTTGAGAATGTTTGATCCTTCTTCTGCATGAAGAAGATCCAACATTTACGAGAAAAGTCATCAACAAAAATAACATAATGATTATGTTTTGTTGTTGAAGCAACCAAGAATGGTCCACACATGTCTGTGTGAACTCTATCCAGGATCACCGAAGCATGGTTCTCCTTTTCATAAAAGTTGGACTTTACATACTTGATGCAGACCCCCTACCTCAGCAGGGTCCACTGATCTCTCGGTCTCTGGATTGCTCTCTTCCCTAAGACGAAACGGATCTTCGAGCTCTTGCTGGAACCCCTTGAACAAATCCACATGCCCCTTATTGAAACATGCCTGTGCATTTGAGCACTAAGCATGAGCTTCACCCCCACATGATCACCGGCTGTGACCATAGGCCTTGTCCAAAAGGTGCTCGTCATGTTTCGTGATTTTGCGAGTCAGGACTCCCTGTCTCACGACTCCTTCACTCTTGAACTCTGGGTTGTCGAAATGTCGAAAAGGGCTTAACTCCACAGTTGGCACCTCCCTTAATGCTTTACCATGCGACCACTAACCGTGACCACGATCCACTTTTTGGAATTTCGTAATTCGCGATTTCACGATTCCAGTTGCAAACAATTCTAGGTCCTTCGAACTGACGGGTCCCGAACTACCGAAAAGGGCTTAATGCCAAAGCGCTACTGTCTTTCGCGATTTGGGGAATCGCAATGCAAGTGTTCCCCTATTCTCTATCTTTAGAAATGTCGAAACCCGAAAAGGGATTAACGGCTCCTTGGCTCCTCCCTTAAACCTTCTCCATGCGACCCAATCCTGTGACCTGGTGCTATTCCTCCGAACACTTTCGAGGTTTCGCGATTCAAGGAATCACAATGCAAGCAACCCGCTCCTTTGTATTTCGAATCCCCGGTCCACGAAATGTCAAAATATCTCCCTCTAAGAGATCAATGGCCCAAACCCTTCTGGAACCAACGGCTACGATCCCACTGGATCGACGGCTCGAAATATTTTGAGCTTCCCCAAAACCTTGATCGCTTTCCACGTGTCCTCCTTGATGGACGGTCCTGATCCTTTCGGCAATTTCTACGAAATACTGACCAGTTGCCAAGTGTCCTCCTTAATGGATGGTCTTGGTCCTTTCACGAATTCGCCTTTCACAATTTTTGGAGACTCTTCACTCTCGGTCTCCCGGTGTCCAAATCCCCGAAATGTGGGTCTCTTGACACGCGGTCACTCCTCTACTTTCTGAACCTCGAAATGCCAAAATGTTGAAATGGGCTCAACGATGATTAGCCCCTGACCAAATCTCGGTCCATGTGACTTCTTCCTCCTTGATCACAACCCTATTCCAAAGACACATCGTGTTTCATGACTTTAGGGTTTTCAATGCAAAGTGCCCTGAATCCTTGTCATCGGAATTGTTGAAATGCCGAACCCCGAAATGTCAAAATGTTGAAATTCCACTCCAAAGGGGAATTAATGTCTCCTATTGCTTCTCATCCAACGGTCTCTACTCCTCCTGATCTTTGAGTATCAAAAGACAATCCCTTTAACCTTCTCTCTGATCTTCGAGATCTAACGGCTCACGGCATTTCGCACTTCTCCACGAAATGTCTCCACCGTTTTTTTATGCTCTTGTTACCCCTTTCACGATTCGGGACTTGGAGCAACCAAGGATTGGCATGCACTCCAAACTCACAATTCCCGAATTCATGAAATGATCCAATGACTTACGCAAAGCACGATCAATGGTTCACATTGATCCTGGATCCTAAGGTGACGGGTTCATCCACCTCTCACCACCTTGCAGCTTCCTTTGATCCTACATTCCTCGCGATTTCATGAGTTCTCCACAGAGAATTTTGACCGTCTGCCTCTGCTTCTCAAGGACTTCTGGCCAATGACTTGGCACCCTCCTTCCGCCATCTGGATGTAACTTCGACGGTCCAGATCCAAGCTTCTATCGTTGATCCAACAACTATTGTAGCTCCCTCCCGAGATTTCTCACCTCCTTCCGGACTCGAAAGACTTTCAAGTTTTCAAAGGCCTCGACCTTTGCTCCCTCTGCAAGATCGATTTCCTTGGGTCTCTCATGCGTTATAGAAATGCTCGCCCTCCTGAGCTTTGTCAACTCAGAAACCTTGAAAGGTTTTCTCTGTGTGCATTCTTCTTGCGCTTTCTCTTCTGAGCTTATGGGCTTAGGACAAGTCCACTCTCACACACTCCTGGTGCTACTGAGTATTTCGCTAAACTCGAAACTGAGAAGTTTCCTTGGAAAGAAAACTCCCTATTCCCACCTGGCGTTCTTCTTCTCGATGCACACCTTGCAGAGCCTATAGAATATTCAGCAACTCTGTGAGTGTCTTCTCTTCGACACTTCCCTTTCCTCAGAACTCGAAATAGGGTTCTCTAGTGCACTCCATGCACTCGCTCAATGCCCTCTTGGCAGAGCTCTATAGATCCTTCAATAGTTTTGTCTTCCTTGAACTCGAAACATAGTTCCTTCCTGGGAACTCCTTGCACCTCTGTTGATGAAGGTTCAAGCTATCCCTCTTGAGATTTCCTGAGGTTACCTCACCTCTTTCAATGCACACCTTGCGGACTATGTGCACTCCTTGCACTCAGAAACTCAAAGATGAGAAGAAATTGAAACTTCTGAATTACTTCACCAGTTATGCATTTAAAACATGAAATGCATAAAAACATGCAAACACACACAGACAATTCATGGCAAGAAAAAATGCTCTTCTATTAATTCAGAAATGCCTATACAAGGTGTTTACAAAGGATGGAATGTAACAAGTCTCAGCTCTCTCTCGAGACCTCTCTGCTCTGGCCTCTCCTCCTATCTCTCTCTACTCTAATTTATTTTTTACAAAATGAGGGCTCCCATGAGCTTATCCTCAACCATCGTCTCTAAGTTATCGCTATCACTGAGCAGATCCTACGGATACATTACATAAATGGATGCCCAGTCCTAACTATGTCCTAGGCTTGCTGTAGGCAACCATTAAAGGAAACCTCAACCACTACCTATACAAAGGCGTGGTCTGGCATTAAAAGCCTTACAACATTTATTGAAATTTCGAATTTCAAAATTGAGAGGGTTGTGCCTCTCCCTTTCTCCATTAAATGCGTGCGGGATGAGTTGGCTGGTTTCCACGCTGCTGACATGGAGCGATGATCCTACATCAATACTTCCCCATGGTGCAACCCTTGCACTAATCTAACTGAGAAAGTGTTCCCATTGGAATTCCAATAGATATTTGTTGCATGATTTTCAAGGATCCATGATGAAGATGGCCCAATCGCCTGTGCCATAATTCACCCTCATCCCAGCTCATCACTTTTTTTGCCTTTCCCATCATGGAAACGTAGCCATCTACCTCCAAATTGTAGAGATTATTAACTCGAATTCCTATCCTCTTGACTTGACACGTTGTTTTATGTCGCAGGAAATATTTTCCATCGCTAAAAAAAGCGTCATAGCCTCTGTCCTCCAACATTGCGACTGAGACCAGGGTTTTCTTCAGACCTAGAACATGTATAACATTTTTCAATTGAAATGGTTTACCTGAATCCCTCTTAAAGGTAATGGTACCAATGACAGTCGCACTGTATCGTCCATCGTCTCCCATCTCTATATGCATTTTGAGATATTTCTCCTCCAAGTCACTGAAAAACTCCTTATCTCACGTCATGTGGAAGGAAGTGCCACTATCCAAATACCACATCAATCCCAATGCACTTGAAGCCATGCATGCAATCAAAGAGAAGTCAAGTTCAAATTTTGAGGCAAGGGCCTCACCAGCTGCATCTCCAACAACCTTCTTGTTCTTCTTCTTCTGCAGACAGTTAGTAGTGAGATGCTCATGTTCACGATAGTAAAAACACTTCACTTTGGACAAATCCAGCTTCTTGCCTTTAGACTCGTATTTTGAATGGAATTTATTCCCCTTCCCTTTCCTTGCCTTGGCAGCCAAAGAACAATCCTCTTCATCATCATGCTTTGATGAAGAGCCATATCTGGTGTTCTGCCTGAACTCCTCCTGCACTAGATCTGACCATAGTCGTTCCCAAACTATCAATTTTTCCCTTCCATTGACAGAGTCTTGATAACTGTGCCAATTCTTGGGAAGTCCTAGGAGAGCCAATATCACCAAATCATCATCAGTGATTGTTATTCCCACACTCCCCATCTCATATCGAAATTGGATAAACTTCGTGAGATATTTTGGAATGGAGTCGCCCTTCTCCATTTTGATCTTCCTGGGTTTATCTTTGAGCGCCAATTCATATGGTCGTTGTTGTTTTGGAATAGATCCGTCAAAGCCTTCCACATTACATATGGTGTGGATTTCCCATGGAGGTTTGAGACAATGTGGTCTCGTACTCCCTCCAACAAGATCCTCCTCGCCTTTGCCACTTTATTTTTCCATGCATCAAGATTTGCAGCATATCACTTAGGAACATCTTTATCAATGAATTCCTTCAAGCCATTGTCTTCGAGTACTGAATCCATCTTGTCCTTCCAATCAATGTATTTCGAGCTTCCCTTGAGTGCATAATATAACCTCAAGCCATTGAAATCCATTTAGATCTTGAATCAGCTGTAGCACCAAGAAAGTCTTTCTGCAAATTCGAATTCTATCCAGTCACAAACTGAGCTTCTGCTTCACTTCTGCAATTTCCTGTGCTCTAATACCATGTAGAAATTTCAATACAAATTATGTATTTCCTGGATTATTCTGATCTAACAATTATATGCCACTGTTAAATACATAATCGCTTCTACTAATATTCTTGCGGAATTTAAAACATGATCGTCAATTGCAATATCAAGAAGAAAGATCAATCACACATAACACAGATGTTTTACCGGGAAAGCATAAAGCTAAAAACCCCACTATCATATATTATGTATATCATGGATCATGAAACAATCTGATACAAAACTCTAACCCAAGCGCTCTCAATACAATACAATCGTCTCACACTGTCATACAAAAATCACCAAATACATGTGACAATTCTTTGCCTCCAGACAGCCTGCCTCCAGACAGCCTGCCTCCTCTACGCAATCCCTGCAATTGAAAACCCTACAAATGAATTCTAAGTCCTCTTGCCTAGGTTGCACATTTCTCATGGGAACATACGTTGTGTGTGTGATTGCATGAGTGCACTTCACTCAAATCACAACTGATAGCCAAATTGTCCCTTTCACCTGTTATCTCAACTGGGTCTCCACTGGATCTGACATGTATGTAGTTAACAGTGGTAAATCTTCAGTTGCATGTGATATCATTGATTGTGAATTAATTAATAATTAATTCACTGATCTCTCACTAGTGTAAGTTCAGTTACAACTAGTACAACTGAGCTTAACTCACTTAACTGAGTTAAACTACTTCAAAACTCACATAACTACACATCCAACTCTGTTATAACTTTGAATCACTCAGTTACAACTAATTCAACTTGGATGTCCTACCAGTCAACCTTTGAACTCAAATTTACTATAGCCAACTGATTTTCCATTTCAGTTAACTATTTTCAAGTAATTATGAGATAATAGATTAATATTTATTGTCCAATTTATTTAAGGAAAAAATAAATTAGACACACATTTCTTGTTGACTTTTCAACAATGTAGGCTTAATATTTTTATCATCATTTGAAGGTAATATGGGTGATCATAAGAATGAAAATAGTCAATTGTCACGCTTTCCTTGTCTTTTATGGATCATTTGCAGTTAAGCGAAGGATTTGGTTATCAAACAATTTGAATGGCTATGGTGGAAGTTTGCTTTCACCTAGCATATTGTAAAAGTTAGTTAACTTAGGTTTTGTACACAAATAAGCTCCCTCAGGAGTAGGTGTGTTTTCTTTCATTTTTATAATAGTGTACTTGTCAGCCTATTTTCTTCAGTATGATGTTTCAGAGCATGACTCCATAGCCCAATAGCTAAGGCACTGGAACTACTTGTTCTTGGCAGCTCTCAAGGAGCATGCCATCCCCTGTGGAGCCAAATGTTAACACCATAATTTGCAACCTATTTCATAGGAATCAATCATAATTGAGGTTTACCCTCAGGATCATTATGGTATAAATCATGTGGAATTTTTCCCATGATTTTCACACGAAAAATGAAATGTTTGGGGTCTGAAAAGCTTCAGCATCTTCCACTTCCTTCCATGTGGTCATCACTAACTTGTCGTGCCATGTAAGTTTATGCCAAGAATTTCAATCCACTTCACCCCTGTGCATACGCTATCGGCCCGCCACCTGCTGTGCCTGTATTGGTCATAGAATAATATTTGCATAACCTTGAAGCGTCAAAATTGACTCGCAAAAATCATTGGCACCATCTAAGAACATTTATCGGTGGCAGGCCTCATCCTAATCCCGATGAAGGAGGTTACTGAGAATGGGAGCGGTGGTTGAGACCTCATCTCATCACATAAATGGAAAGCCAGAAAGGATTGGCATATTTGAGCTCATGTCTGATAGAGAGTTGCATGCACAGTTTGACAGAGAAGGTCCAGATGGAAGAGCTTGTGTTTGACAACGGAAGATTGTCTGCATAGTCTAACAAAGCAGACGCCGACTGAAAAAATTGAATGCAACAATCCAATCACACTCCTGATGGTTGCAACAGTTCTTCTTATATATAGGTAGTTTTGATATTTTCTAAGGATCGATGGTTGAGCTAGGCTCCCTTATTGTAATATTTTGATGAAGAACTCTGGTTCTCTGGTTATGTAACTTGATTTGAGACTTCTTGATTAATCTAAGTCAGATTTTTTCTTCCATCTTATTTTCCTTTGATACTGAGAGAGTTCATGATTGACTGATTCACATGGATTGTTGTAACTGTATTATGATGAATGTTTGATTATCGTGTTGTTATAATGTCTTTCATTTTCCTTGAAAATTTGAATTCAATAGGATCTTGTGTTTGAGTTTTTTCCTCCTTAGGCTACTGGAAGACCTGATGTCCATAGTAGACCTCTACACTTTCTCACCAAAGTCTTCCTCCTATTCACCTTTACTCCAACTTACTGACTGAAGTTGATACAAGACCTCAATTTCTTGTGCATGCCAACCCAAAGTTTTTGAGTTAGAACGTCATTATCTCGAGTCTTATCCATTTGACCCCCTTAAAACTCATTTACATTTACTATATAACTAATGGGTACCGGGCTTATCCTCATTACAATCTAAGGGTGATTCCTAGTTCTAATAGTACCTTTAGCTCCACCAACTCTGATGTGCTCATCCTATAAGGAACTTTTGACGTTGGCACTTCTCTAGGCACAAGATCTATTGACAAATCAAGATCTCTTTTCAGAGGTAGTCCAGGCACCTCCTCTAGAAACACATCCTTGAACTCACATAGAACATGGTGATATTCAGCCTTCAACTCCTTTCTTTCTACTGAGTTATGTACTTGTATAGCATACAAGGGACACCCTTTTCTATTGAAATTCTTGAGTTGCAATGCTAATATTTGTCTCACTGAAACTGGCTTATGAATGCCTTGCAAAATTCTTACATTGCCTTCCTTATCTTGGCATTCTAGAATCTTCTCATAAAAAATTATTTTTTCCTTGTGGAAAGCTAGCCAATACATACCCAACAGGACATCATATGAGCCTATGGGTAGGATATTCAAGGCTTCTTGAGTACTTAGTCCATTCATTTCAATTGGACAGGCTTCAATCACTTCGGCCACTTTCCTCTTGGTTCTAGTGGGTAACTGAACAACCCATGCTATTGCATGTTTATTTATTTGTAATGAACATGCCTCAACAACTTGAGGTGAAATAAAACTGATATTAGATCCTAGGTCAATTAAAACAGATATAGGTTGCTTGGTAATAATACCTTCCAATTCCACCGTAGAGGCTTGGTGGTCCGCTTGTTGATTCTCCACAGCTGCATATATTCTCATCACACTTCTGCCTACGTCACTGACTATAGCTTCTTCATGTACAGTGCACACTTTCTTGTTTCCATGTTGTCTGTGAGGAAATTCCATCAACAAATGTGGTTCTCCAAATCCCCAACATTGCAAGGGTCCCTTCTTGGGATCCTCTGCTCTTTCTCTTTCTTTCTCTATTGGTTTATTTCAACTTTGAGATGGAAAATTATGTTGGTGTACACTTCTACTTGGTTGACCAAACTGTGCACCCTTCCTTGAGTTCTTATATGAAAAGGAATTGAATTCATTCTTCTGGAATCCACTCTTTTCCTTTTTCTTCCAATCTTTTGAAGGCTCTTGCTTATTCTTAGACTGGTCAGAGCAACACATCTCCTTATGAATAGTGTCCTCACGTGTCTTGGGTTTATCAAACTCAATTCAGTCATGGTAGGATTTGTTGAGAAAACATTGCACTCTTGTTTTCTCATCCTTGAGGTAAGGGACATACCCAAACATCTCCATAAACCTTTTATCATATGCATCCATGGTAAGTTTTCCTAACTTATGCTCATGGAATTCCTTGATTTTATCATCATAATACTTTTCTGACATGTATTCCTTTTGGAAGTATTTCTCAAACTGCTTCCAGGTTAGTTTGCTTTCCTTCAGTCCCTTGATTTCCTTAAGGTCTTCCCAACAAATGGAAGCTCCCCAATTCATATTAAAAATGGAAATCCTTGCCTTAGTATTCTCGGAGTAATTATGTACCCAAAAGTACTTCTTCATACCAAGCAACCATTCATCGTCTTCTTCTCCTTTCTTAATATATCCATCAAAGGTAGGAGGCTTAGCCTTCTTGAATTATTCGGTCAGAGAACTCTAATAATTCTTCGTCTTCTTCTTCTTTGGGACACTTGACTCGGGGCCACTGCTAGATAGCTCCACCGAAGTAGTATTTATGCTAGATGACTCTTTGGAGAAACTTTCACCATATCTACCCTCTTGGAATCCCAGTGCCTCTTTCTGGAAGAACTCTTTCCCAGATCGTTGTGATTCGATCCATGCTTCTAGGTATCTGAAGGGGTTTTCAACCTCTATGATTGTTGTGATTTTGTGTTACTTGGACCTTGTTGTAAATGTTTTTGAATCTTTGATAGGATCTACAACAATATTACATTCAATTATGCATGTTCATCTTGAGCTCTTATGAGCCTCTCATTGTCTGCCTTAATAATTATAATTGTGGCCATCAAATCTAGAGGGGTTTCTTTATCCCTCCAACCATCAGAATCTTCATCTTTGAAGTGAAAGGTGTCATCCATACTATGGTGTATCATTCACCTCTACTACCTTTCAGTACGTCCTACATGTTGAAACAACAACTATCATTAATAATTCCATTACCAATTCAAATCAGGTATGTTTAACAACATTAAAATTTTCTTAAATTGTTTTTAAGCGGCCTTGGTGACCCATTCAAGCCTAGAGTTTGAAATCTACTCCGATACCACTCTATAGAACACCCGAACCTATAACCCTCTCTTAGGGAGGTGGGATGTTAAGATTTGTCTTCCTAAAGGGAGCACTGAAATGATCCTAAGGACCATAGATGGATTCTACTCCTCGAGAGCTTCCCATCGAATGTAACCAATCCCAAGTCCACTCTCTTAATATTAGTTTGCAGTCTCCCAAAATATTCAGGCTCTTGGTATCGAATTCCATCTCACTACCATGTGGCTTCCTGCCACTCATACCTTGAGATGTGGTACTAGCATGGCGTAGCTATGGCACCAAGTCAATCTTACCGCTATAGAGTTTCGACTTTGCAAAACTTTTCATTGTGATTGGTGTTTTTACTCCCATAGAGAACTAAACACTCAACACTAAATGCTTTGATGACGACCCATCCATTGGACCCTTCCCATATCTGGCGATTTTTGGATCTAACCATCAACAACTTCAATCATATCGGTGCCCCCAACCTGCATGCCAAATAAAATCCAAGTCCTCGACCTCCCTCATAGTGAATGGGTGGGAATAAAACAAATCCATGGCTAAAATATCATTTCATTCACCCATCGATCAATGGTGGTTTTTCTAACTTAATATATTTTCATCATCGACATGTCTCAATCCTTATTTATTGACACATGCTCGACAGTCTTCAACGAACGAATGAGATATGACGACGTCTAGATCTGACGACTAGATTATAACTGAAACCGTAACGAATTCCAACCCCCATCCAAGAACCCTCGTGTCCATCAACCATTCTACTAGTAACACCTATCACCCTCTGGAAACCTATTGACTTCCATGATGGCATGTCACGTCAACCTGACATCATCACTTGAATGGGGCCTATGGCAATCTATGGCGAAGATCACTCTCACCCACATGTTGATCAATGACTCTCATTGATCCTCAAGCCTTTATCATCGTCATCACTTCTCTGGGCTCAACACTCACTTTACCAAACCTATGTACCCTAACGATGATGCATCTTGCATCAATGGTCCAAATCTTGTCGAGGCTTCTCCCGACAGATTGACCGCCCTCATCCCATGCTCATATTTTTGTCATTGTCAGAATTTACATAAGTCATGGCACTCGATTTTTTACCATGATGATCCCTTCCCAACAAAGGGTTGAGATCCATTCACCCTACCAAATAAACAACTGTGAACTTCCTTGAATTAACACTGGATTTTTCCACTAGCTAACGCTTCAATTTTGGGACTTATCCAATTTTTAGGGTTCTGTGAGGTTTTGACTAGGTCTTGAACAATCAGAAAACCATTCTAAGACCATCAAATGCCTATCAACTTAATTAGAGATAATATTCTTGCATATCTTGCAATATTTCCACATAAACATCAAGATTTCCACATGCCTCAAGCTCCTCCATTCCTCACAGGGAATTCTCGACATCAGGGCACTTGCATCATCGGGTAAATGAAGTTTTTATCTATATCTTGCAAAATTTCCTCTCAAAGTTTCAAGGTTCCCCAGGACACAATCTATCCATATTTGTTCATTTTTACAGTTTAACGGGTTAAACATGGGCAAAAACAAGCATGTTTAAATCACTCATGGATTCCATTCATAGATTAAAAGCATTTACATTTCCCATTTAAATCACACAATAACATAATTGCATCATTCATACACAGTTAGACAGATCAAGTTTAATACTTATCTGATTAGGGAAATTTCCTATACCAACTGACTAAGAGAGGATGTCTTTCCTCCCAACATTAGGCCATACTTTAGAGTGCCTTCTTACAGTACACCACCCCCGTTCCATGCCATGATACCACAAGGGGAATGATTCAACTAGTTTCCAATCTCAAGATGATCTAGGAAGGTTACTCTCCTTCCTCCTCTAACAATAGCAGAAGTTACCTCCTTCCCACTAATCTTAGGGTCTCTACATGTTTATCAGGTAGTTTATCAACTATATTTCCTCTGCACAAGGGAGTCCCTTCTCTATTAAACGACCCCTTGGTGACCTCCCCTTACTAGTGTCGGTTTCTTTCCAATAAGTACCAAGTTGTAGTTGACCATTTCTCCAGTCTGTATATGTTTCTTCTCTGTTTTAGGTTGATCGATATTAATTGGAAGAACTTCCTATTTTCTCCAAGGAAATCTCTCTCTTCTTTTCCACCCATGCCCACAAACACCTATGTTCGCTACACATTCATTATACAAGCATGTTTCTCACTTGTTCCTTCTCTTCATGAGCTCCTTCGTGCTTTGTTCTCTGATGCCACTCTTGGTGACTAATAGTTCGCACTCTCTACTAGTTGTCTCTCTACACGTTCTAGATAGCCCTTTTTTTCTTGTGTGTCGTTCTCTCTTATATATGTCTCTGGTGTTTTTTTTTCACCATTGGTCTCTTCCTTGACCAATCCTCATGGGTTTCTCCTGTATTCCTCCATACATAACTTACAGCCTACGGTTCCCATCCTGAAGGGGAAATTTCATGTTCTAATATCCAGGTCTGTTCATCTCAGTTGACCTGTGCCTTCTTCAAGAGACCCAAAAATTGTAAGCAGTTAATAACTACCTCAACCACCAATTTGACCTTCCATTATTGGTCACATGGTTTCCCATTGATCTAGGTATGCTGGTAGGTGTATGTTCATGTTGTGTAAGCATAATATAGCTTGCTAAGTAAGCTTCTTGTTTTCTTCATAGAAACATCTCAACTCCACCTCACCAGACCACTTCATCAATTCCCACTTGTGTATCATGTCTAGTACTTTCAAGGTTGTTCCCTCTCAGTGAGTGGTTTGGTGTATTTTATTAATCAAACATGATTACATGCTTCATAATAACAATCATGTGATGTATTAAGAATAATTACATTCTTGGGGGAAAACAAGGAGTTACATTCCCCTCTCCCTTAAGTAAACACCACCCTTGGTGTTTAAAACACCACACACACACACACAATTATACAAAAAAAAAAATGAGTATGAAAATATCATGGCATCTTCTAGATCCCACGAAACCTCATCTGGTCAAAAGTGTTTCCATTCCACCTTCACCTTCACGATCGCACAGTTTTGGAGCTTTGTTTCTCTCCTATCCAGGATGCATTGAGGTTTGGGTTGGAACTATCCCTCTGGTTCCACCTATGTCACAGTCCAATCAATGACATGATTAGAATCATGTACGTATTTCTTTAATAAATAAACATAGAACACATTATGAGATCTAACAGTATGTGGCAAAGCAAGTTTGTATGCTGCAACCCCCAATATTTCCAAAACTTCAAACAATCCACAGTAGCGGGGTGCCAATTTAGCATACATTCCCATTCCCAAGGAGCTTCTATTGGGTTTCACTTGGAGATACACATGATCCCCCACTTTTAACTCTCTGTGATTTCTCTTGCTATCTACATATCTCTTTTGTCAGTCTTGGGCAATTTTCAGATTCTGCCTTATGTTAACCATGGCATGTTCCATCTCCTTCAACAATTCTTTTATAAGTGGGATCCTATCCACTAGACTGTCCCAATTGATTGGAACTTTGGACTTTATGTCATATAGAACCTCAAACTGGCTCATATTCAATGACTCTTGATAACCATTATTGTAGGCAAACTCTACCAAAGGTAGATACTCTTCCCACTACTTGGGTTGATGCATAACATGCATCCTCAACATGTCCTCTACTACGTTTTTCACTCTTTTGATTTGACCATCTGTTTGAGGGTGATATGCCATGCTAAATGCCAATTGCATTGCCAAGCCTGCAAACAAGATTTTCCAAAAACTTGAGGTAAATTTGGCATCTCTATCCGAGATTAAGGTCTTAGGAAAACCATGAAATCTAAAATTTTCTTTTAAACAAATGTTAGCAACATCTATGGCTTTGAAAGTAGAATTAATGGGGATAAAGTGAGTTTTCTTTCTCAACTTATCCACTACAACCATGATCACATCATGTTGCTTGATTGTCTTGGGTAGACTTGTAATGAAATCCATGGAAATTGTTTCCCATTTCCACTCTGGAATTTTCAAGGGTTGTAATAACCCAGTAGGATGTATATGCTCAACTTTTACCTGTTAACACTCCGAGAATTTAGCTATGTATTGAGTAATGTCCTGCTTCATTCCAGACCAATAATATATTTGTCTTATTTTTTTCACCATTTTTTGGTAACCAGAGTGATTTTCATATGGTCACCTATGGAACTCGTCCATAACCAAATGTCTCAATTCTATTGAATTAGGCACATACAGCCTACTATTATACAACATAAGGTTATCATCCTCGAGCTAATATCCTTCATATTTATATTCCCTGGGTTCTTATTGTAACCCTTTTATGACTTGATCGAAGAACTCATCTTCTTGCAAGAGGATTCCAATCCTATGCTTGATGTCAGACTCCCTTACACTTATTTTTTCTAAGTGCATAGTTTGTATGCTTCATTTGAGTGTGTCTGCAACTCTATTCTTCTTTCCTTTTATATGTTTGATTTCAAAGTCAAACTTGTGTCTGCATGATTGTTGCAGGCTCCAAATCATGGGTAACATAATTTTTCTTGTGCGCATTTAGATTATGTGATTCATAACAAATAACTTTCCCTTATTGCATAAGAAATTTGTCAAGTCCTTCCTTGCAAGCATCATTACAAACCAAGAAATAATTTTCTAGGTATCCAATGTTTAGAACGAGGGATTTATTCAAAATATGCTTCGACTGCTAGAAGCTATCTTCACACTCTAGTGACCATACAAATTTATTCTCGTTTCTTTGCAATGAGGTGAAAGGATTATCGATCTTGGAAAATCCCTTTATGAACTTTCTGTAATATCGAACAAATCCCATGAAGGATATTACTTATGTGGCATTCTTAGGGGAAGGTCAATCCATGATTTATTTGATCTTTTATGGATCCTGGGTCAATTAAAACATATATAGGTTGCTTGGTAATAATACCTTCCAATTCCACCATAGAGGCTTGGTGGTACACTTGTCAATTCTCCACAACTGTATATATTCTCGGCACGCTTCTAGCTATGTCGTTGATTGTAGTTGCTTCCTATAAATTGTACACCTTCTAGCTATCATGTTTTATGTGAGGAAAATCCTTTAACATATGTGGTTCTCCACATCCCCAACATTGAAAGGGTCCTCTCTTGGGCTCCTTTACTCTTTCTCTTGCTTTCTCTACTAGTTTATTTCCACTTTGAGATGGAAAAAAATTTTGGTGTAAGCTTGATCCAAATGGATATCAGTGGCCACCCACCTATTCCAATTGGCTCACATGCAGTTTTCATCATTGGAAGTTATTTCCTAGATTTTCGAGTCCTAAAATTTTGGGGCCGTTTTGAGGCCCTAAACAACATTTTTGGATCTCACCACGGTCAAATTGTCGATAATGTTAGATTTTGGATGGAATAATGTGTATTCCTTAGATAGACCTTTCCAACATGCTATTGTGCACCTAAAACGGAGAACGTATGTAAAATTTACAACCCTGGGAAGATGTTGTACCAACTTACCCCATCGAGACCCACATGACTTTTGGCACTTCATCTCCACATTAATGGGGTCGCAAACCTTTTGGATTTTCATATTTCAGGGACTAGGTTTTTGGGTGTTTAGGGTTTTTCCATTTATGTTAAAAATTCCTTTCGAGCCTCATTGTACTCATCTTCTTGTGAATGAGCGTAGCCATCACATCTCTTCTCATAGGTAAGCTAACAACATTCTAGCGAGTCTTTCACTCTGTAATTTTACAGTTCTGTACATTTCACTCATTAATAGAAATTATGTATTATTCTATATATGTGCCTCTTGTTATATATATCTAATACATCTTTGTTACATTATTGGATCTCTTGCAATATATCGGTATATTTCTTTATTATATCTCCGCTCTCATTTCGTGCTCAAAATAATCTGGAACACCACTTCTTCTTGACTAACCAAACTATGCACCCTTCCTTGAGTTCTTATATGAAAAGGACTTGAATCCATTCTTCTGGAATCCACTCTTGTCCTTTCTCTTCCAATCTTTTGAAGGATCTTTCTTATGCTAAGATTGGTCATAGAAACACTTGACTTTATGAATAATGTCCTCCAATGTCTTGGGTTTATCAAACTCAATTTGGTCCTCGAAGGATTGTGAAAATACACTGAGAAAATGTTGCACTCTTTATTTCTTTTCCTTGAGGTAAGGAACATACCTCAACATCTCCATAAACCTTTTAGCATATGCATCCATGGTAAGTTTTCCTAACTTATGCTCATGGAATTCCTTTATTTTATCATCATAATACTTTTCTGACGGGTATGCCTTTCGGAAGTATTTCTCAAATTGCTTCTAGGTCAATTTTCTTTCCTTCAATCCCTTGATTTCCTTGAGGTATTCCCAACAAATGGAATCTCCTCCATTCATATTAAAAATGTAAATCCTTTCCTTAGTATTCTCAGAGTAATTATGTACCTGAAATTACTTCTTCAGACGAAACAACCATGCCTTGACTTCTTCTCCTTTCTTAATCTCTCCATCAAAGATAGGTGGCTTAGCCTTATTGAATTATTCAGTCAGAGAACTCTAAGAATTCTTCCACTTCTTCTTATTCAATACATTTGACTCTGTGCCACTGTTGGACAACTCTATTGAAGTAGTCTTTCTGCTAGATTACTCTGTGGAGACACGTCGACCAGATCTTCCCCTCTTGGAATCTTGATGCCTCTCTCTAGAAGAAATATTTCCCACATTTATGTGATCCAATCCATGCTTTAGTGTAAATGTGTTGAACCTGCACAGAATATATCTAGCTAAACAATAATACACACATTTACAGAGAGAATTGGAGAAAGAAGAAGAATAAGAGAAAGAATGAAAGAATTCTCCTTAACCGTATTCCACACTCAAAGAGTGAATAATTAACAATAGATACAAAATACATGAGTAAATAATGAGCCATAGTGGTGGTCTATATTGATCTAGACACACACCAGTAGTTACGGGAGTGAATTTCCACCTAGTCTAGTCTCTCATGCAATTATGGGAGTGAACTGCCACCTAGTTGAGTTAACTAGTCAACTAGTCTTCAGTTAACTGACTGAACAAAGAGTAGTGAGGAGTTAACTCAGGAAATCAATGGTAATGTGCCATTCTGGTGATGATCCCAAGGCAAGTGTGCATTATCTAGTGATGATCCCAATGTTGCATGGTGACAAAACCAATGAAGCATCTAAACTCAACTCAACTAGTCAAACTGAAGTGTCAATTGAAAGAGAATATTCTCCAAGTGGAATATTCTCTCCTAAAATATAGGAGACCGGATAATGACTAATTATGATTAATAAACAAGGAAAAACCTTAGGAAAAATAAATCCTAGGTGTGTGTGAAGTAACTCCAACACCCCCCTGAACATCACTATGCTGAAAATAAAGAATGGGTCCCGTCAACGAGGCCATGTTAGGTACCCAAATACAAAAGATTACACTGAAATAAAGTGAGTAAATAGGGAAAAAATCATGGGAAAAACAACCCCTCAAATTACAATATAAAAAAAATAGAAGGAACAAAAGCAGTGCTAAGCAATCATGTCCTTCACTCAAAGAAGACCTCACAATTGTGCAACAAATTACAATGCATAAAAAAAAATGAGAAGGAACAAAAAGCAATTGCTAAGCAATCATGTCCTTCACTCCAAGAAGACCTCACAATTGTGCAAGTTTGTGCTTGTTGAAGATGTAGATGTCTGCATGGATCTGATGAAGTAGATGCACCATTGATATTTCCATACATATCCACTTTCTCTTCTTGTAATGAAGAAGATCCAAATAAAATTTGGATGAAGTTTTGAAAACCGTGCGGTCGTTTCCGAAAAAATGTTGAAATTTTGTTGATTTTAAAACGATCATAACTTCACTTCCCAGACTCTGTTTCGGATGGTTTGTTTTTTTAAATTAGATATTTTCCCGACAAGAATTCAAATATACAATTTGTTTCTAAAAAGTGTTCTCAGAAAATATCATAATTGAGTCTAATGTGCTCGACTCCCTTTTTGTCTCTTGAGATGCATGCATGGTGCATGCAAAAGTGTATGCATTTGAATCCTGAGATGCATTCCATATATCTTCCACATGAAATTAAGAAAAAAATATATATGAAATGCAATAGACATCATCTTCAATTAATGGAGTACAAATTTGTGCAAATACTTTTGCAGAAGACTCTTCATAATAAGAGGCTTGATCTTTTGATGGCTTCTCTTCTGGCTCTATCTGTTCAACCTCCTGCATGAAATCTTCACAATATTCTTTATTCCCAAATAGAACCTCCAGTCTAGTCCATAATTCATTTGGAGTTTATTCTTGTGAGTCATCATATACTTGGTGGAGAATTTCTGGAGAGATAAACAAGAAGATAAATCCTATTGCCATATCTTGTCTATTGAGAAAGTCATTTTTCTCATCAGCAGAATCAGGCTCTACTTCCATTTCCATGGTTATTTGGTATAAGCCTCTAATTATGATAAGAATTAGAATCTTGGCTTCCACTCCAAATATTTATGAGGCGTGAGAAGTATTATCGGTGAGTAAAACATATATTCCATATTTTTTTGCGTTCTTCAATATTCAGTACCTGCAAAAATAATTTGGTGTAGATTTTTCTTAGCAGTCTGTCGGCTCTGATACCATGTAAATGTGTTGAAACTGCACAGAATAGATCTATATAAACAATAATACACACATTTGCAAAGAGAATTGGAGAAAGAAGAAGAATAAAAGAAATAATGAAAGAATTCTCATTAACCATATTCCACACTCAAAGAGTGAATAATTTACAATAAATCTAGGATACATGAGTAACTAGTGAGCCATAGTGGTGGTCTAGATTGATCTGGATACACACCAGCAGTTACAGGAGTGAACTTCCACCTAGTCTAGTCTCTCAGGCAGTTACGGGAGTGAACTACCACCTAATTGAGTTAATTAGTCAACTAGTCTTTAGTTAACTAATTGGAGAGAGAGTAGTGAGGAGTTAACTTGGGAAATAAAGGGTAATGCACTAGTCTGGTGATGATCCCAAGGCAAGTGCGCATTAGCTAGTGATGATCCCATTGTTGCATGGTGACAAAACCAATGCAGCATCTAAACTCAACTCAACTAGTCAAACTAAAATGTCAACTGAAAGAGAATATTCTCTAGGTGGAATATTCTCCCCTAAAATATAGGAGACTGGATAATGACTAATTATGACTAATAAACAAGGAAAAACCTTAGGAAAAATAAATCCTAGGTCTGTGTGAAGTAACTCCAACATTTTGGGCATCTGAAGGGGTTTTCAACCTCTCTGAATGTTGCAATTACATGTTACTTAGACCTTTCTAAATATGTTTTTGAATATCCGACAAGCTATGTAGTAATATTGCATTCAATTCTACATGTTCGACCTCATCTCTCATGAGCCTCCTTTTCTTCCTTCAGACTTCTAACAGTGGCCATCAAATCTGGAGGGGTTTCTCTATCCCTCTAGCCATCAGACTCTTCATATTTGAAGTGTGATGTTTCATCCATACTATGTTGTGTCGATCACCTCTACTGCCTTTCAGTAAGTCCTATGTGTTGAAACAAAAATTATCATTAGTAATTCCATTACCAATTCAAATCAAACATTTTAAACAACATTAAAATTTTACTAAATGGTTTTTAAGAATCCCTCACAACGCATTCAACCCTGGAGTTTGAACTCTTCTCTTCTACCACTCTATAGCATACTCGACCCCTTAACCTTCTCTTAGGATGGTGGGATGTTAAGATTTATCTTCCTCGATTCAACTCTGAAATGATCCTAAGGACCATAGATGGATTCTACTCCCCAAGAGATTTGCATCGACTAAACCATTCCCAAGTCCGATCTATGGATATTAGGTTAGATCCTCCTGAGATATTTAGGCTCTCAATATTAAATTCCAGCTCACTACCACATGGCTTCTTTCCACTCATACCTTCAGATGTGGCACTGGTGTGGCATAGCTATGGCACCAACTCTAGCTTACCTCTCTAGGGTTCCGACTTTGCAAAAAATTTCATCATCGTCATTGTTTTTACTCCCATGGAACAATAAACACTCAACATTGAATGCTCGGACAACGACCCATCCATCGAACCCTTCTTGGATTCAATTTATTTTGGATCTAACCTTCAATGGATTCAATCGTATCTATGCCCCCAACTTGCACACCATATAAAATCCAAGTCCTTGACCTCCCTCACAGTGAAAAGGTGGGACCTAAATAGATCCACGACTGAAATCTTGTTTCAGTTTCTCACCGATAGATGGCAGTTGTTAGGCCTTAAGATATCGTTGTCGTCGGCATGTCTCAATCATTATTTATGGACCCGTGTTCAACAATTTTCAATGAATAGATGAGATCTGACAATGTCTATATTCGACAGTCTAGATTATAACTGAAACCATACGAAATTCCAACCCCAATATGGGACCCCTCATGTTCATCGACCGTTCCACTCGCAACACCTATCACACTCGGGAAACCTACTGACTACCATGCTGGAATGCTACATCAACTTGACTTCATCACCTGAATAAGGCTTACAACAATCTATGGCAGTGATCACTCTCGTCCAAATGTAGATCAATGAATCTCATTGATCCTCAAGCCTTTATCTTCGTCGGCACTTCTTTGGCCTCAACACTCACTTTACCAACCCTTTATACCTTGATGATGATGAATCTTTCATCAAAAGTCCAAATTTTTTCGAGGCTTCTCTGGACATATAGATAGCCCTCATCTCATCTTCAATTTTTTGTCATCATCGGAATTTACATAAATCTCGGCACTGGATCATTCACACTGACAATGCCTTCCCAACAAAGGGTTGAGATCCACTCACCCTACTAAATCAACGACCATGAACTTCCCCGACTTAACACTGGGTTTTTCCACTAGATAAGGCTTCAATTTTGGGACTTGTCCAATTTTTAGGATTATGTGAGGTTCTGACCAGGTCTTCAAGTATTTAAAAATCGTTCTAAGACCATCAAAGGCATATCAACTTCATTAGAGATAAGTTTCTTGCATATATTTCAATATTTCCTCAGGGCTCGAGGTCTTCCATTAATCACAGGGACTTCCGGACATCATGGCACTCGCATCACTAGGTAAACAAAGTTTTTGTCCATATCTGGCAAAATTTCCTCTCAAAGTTGCAAGGTTCCTCAGTGTTATCACTCCAAGAGTCTTTCCCTAACTGTAAAGGGAACGATCTTGGTAACTTAAAAATGATTTGAATAATGTATAAACTGGATCAAGTTGGATGATTTGATATGCTCTCATTCACTCATAACACACATGGATACACTCAAAAATAAAAGGCCTTCAACTATACTTGTTCATAAAGTTTGATTAAGATGTGGACATATGAATAATGTTCATCATATCAGTAGAATCACATACACAAAATTGCACATGTGAATGACTAATTATAATAGGCAGAGTTGCTTATAAGCTTAGTCTTATCAATGAAGAGATGAGATGATAGTCATCTGTCATTAGATAAAAATAAACAATGCACACGACATTTACTCATAAACATGGAAACGATAAGAAATGGAAAAAATGAACAATCTATAGTGAAAGAAGCTTTTGTTTCAATATGTATTCATAATGTCTCAAATATAGGAATAATAGCCAAGTCTCCAAAGTTGACCTCCCGTCCTCGGGACTTCTCCCTCTATGGGTTTAAATAATATTTACAAAATGGTTATTAGATCCTCAAGAAATGGATCGAATACCTGTCAAATCTCTTAATCAAATAAAATACAATAACTAAGGACCTAGATCCTATTTTCATGAAGTCAAATCCTATCCAAAATTTCTGGTCTTCGACAGCTGCTCTATATATTGGAGGCTGGATACATCTGGTGGAAGCTTTTTTGACAATTAGGACTTGTACCTTTGTATCCCCAACCAAAAACAGAGTTCTAATGAAACTTTCCTTCCTCTTTGTTAGGGATATCCCTCGTTTGTAGCACTGTAAGTGTAAAAAGATTGACAATGCTACAAACAGGTGCCAAAAGTCTTTTGAACAAATTTCTTTAAAACTTTGATTACACCTTCACTTGCAGTTTAAGATCTTTGACTTCTGAACTTATGATGATTTGCATAAGTGATATATACATAATCTCAGCATCATATGATTTCTGGAATGAGTCTGCTATCCATGTCTTCATGCCCATACTCTTCATTCTTCCAAGCAAGAAAAACAGAGTATAAGAGAGGTAAGGTGACCTTGTTCCTGTAGATTTCCCTGACTGATGTTGACTGGTGATGACTGTGTAATCCCAAAGAATCCCTTTCATTTATGATTCTTTTCTAGAATCTGGGTCAAATCCATAAACGCATTAACCCTAAGCTCAAATAGTGGTATCATTCTTATTTAAAATCTGCAACTTCAGACCTATTGTACCCAGTATGACAGTGCAAGGCCTTTTGTAAATAATGTATAGCAGCAATAGTTATTTTTTGTGCAACAATAGCAGAAATTAAATGATGTAGACCATTAACTCAAATCTGTTGTTCAACCATGCTTTATTATGCCTGAAGATGCTCGAAACTTGTTATTTGGATTTCACCTTTGACAATTACCTATCACTTCTATGGCAATTCGCAGGTCGATGATATATGACTTAACCTTTTCTGACAGGCGTTTGACATTTAATAGTGTTGTTGATGCTTGAGATCTCAGAGGGTTTGAATACTTGTACATTCTTCAACATTTCTATGTCGATTGGAATCTAATTCTATTCCAAATGGCATTTGATGAGTGCATTCTCCTTATGACATGCGCCTAATGCGATGGAGGTCTCTTCTTTGTATGACATATGTGCATTCATTGATTGCCTGGTGATCTTGTGGACTGGCTTGTAATCACATAAACACCGGCAGAAAATAGATAAAGAGGCCACAAGTCACCAGCACTTGCAAGTTTTCAGGGTACTCTCCTTTGGCAGTCTCGAGCAACTGACAGTAGAGGATTGATCTGGTACTTGAATTTTAGGACAGAAAACATAACGCATTTTCCTTTTCCTTGACACCTGCAAGCTCAATGACCTACCAATTAAACAAAAGTTACTGAATACGTGAGCAGATCTCACTTGATCTATTATTGAAGCCAATCAATTACATTTATAGCACAAAGGTGCTCACAACAACCTTGAACTGACCTCCTACAAAGGTGGATCTGAAACCACCAGCGAACCCTAAATATGAAAGGCACACAACAACTCACAACTTAGTTGCATAGATACTAATTTCTACATTATTCCAACACTCCCCCTTAACGGAGATATGTATTTTCTACCACACCTAGCAACTCTCTGCAAATTTCAAATTTTGTCTTTCCAAGAGGCTTAGTGAAAATATCAGCCATATTTTCATCTATGTTACAATAGATTAAGTCAATCTCTTTTGACTGTATCTTTTCTCGGACAAAATGATGTTGGATTTCAATGTGCTTAGTTCTGGCATGATACATAGGGTTATTAGCAAGTTTGATTGAACTTTGATTATCACAATTGATAACTGTGGGTGCCTTTTGTTCTTCTCCCATGTCTTCAAGAATTCTCCTCATCCAGACAGCTTCACATGTAGTACTGCACAAGGCTTTGTACTCGGCTTCAGTTGTAGACAAATAAATAGTTGGTTGTTTCTTATTGCTCCATGATACGACCCCTGAACCAATTCTAAAGGCATAACCTGTGGTTGACTTTCTGTCACTGAGATTTCAAGCCCAATCATAATCAAAATAACCTGCCAACTTAACATCAAATTCATCAGTATATTTAATACCAAAATCAATAGTTCCTTTCAAATAACGAAGGACTCTTTTTGTTGCTTTCCAGTGACTCTCATGAGGCTTAGCCATGAACTGACTAAGGATGTTGACTGAGTAGGCAATATTTGGCCTGGTTGTGGTGAGATAATTCAAACTTCCCACCAATTGTCGATATAGAGTCCCATCCAATTCCTTGGTCTCATCATCACTACAGAGCTTAACATTCTATTCTAATGGAGTAGACATCACCTTGCATTCATTCATATCAAATCTCTGAAGCAATTCCCTGGTATATTTTCTTTGTGTAACCAGTGTCACACCATCTTCTTTCCATACTTCAAGACCTAGACAATAATGTAGTTCTCCTAGATCCTTCATTTCAAAAACTTGTGATAACTGCTTTTTGATTTCATCAATTAGCTTAGAAGCATTTCCTGTTATGATTAGATCATCAACATAGAGAGAAATCAAAGTAATATGTTCTTTTTCATCTTTCTTGATATAGAGATTTGGATCATTCTTACTCTTCTCAAATCCTTTTTGTAGAAAGAAATTGTTTATCTTTTCATACCATGACCTGGGTGCATGTTTTAATCCATATAGAGCCTTTTTCGATTTGTAGACCAAATGTTCCTGTCCCTGTTTAACAAATCCTTCAGGTTGTACAATATATACTTCCTCCTTTAATTCTCCATTCAAAAAAGCAAACTTCACATATAACTGATGTAGGTTCCATTTATGTTTTGTAGCTAATGAAATCATCAATCTAATGGTGTTTAACTTAGCTACAGGTGCAAAAGTATCTACATAATCAATTCCCTCTTTTTGTGAATACCCTTTTGCAACCAATCTTGCTTTATATTTATATATACTACCATCAACATTAAATTTGGATTTAAACAACCATTTGCATCCAATTGAAACTTTGTTTTCAGGCAACTCTGTTAATTCTCATGTTTCATTCTTCATTATTGAATCATATTCTTCTTTCATTGCATCCTTCCAAACTTTATGTTCTTTAGCTTGTTTATAATTTGCAGGTTCTATAGTGTTCATTACTTGAGACATCAAAGCATAATCTTTTTACCTGATAGGTGTATGAATCTGACGAGATGTCCTCCTTGGAGTCTTGGTACTAGCATCTCTTCTTCTACTTTGAGGTGTAGTTCTTTCAACCTTTTCTTGATCCTGACCCTGTACATGTTCTTGTTCCTTCTCTTGATCCTCTTTCTGTACATGTGTTACATCTGCATCTTCTACAATATAGTCATGAGGAATGTGCCATTCACTATGACTATCTACTTTATAACCTGTATCTTCATGGAATAATACATCTTTGCTTGGAAATAATTTATGCATGTTAGGATCAAACATCTTATATGCTTTATGCTCATCATAGTAACCAAGAAAAATACACTTGATGTATTTTTCATCAAGCTTTCTCCTCTCCTCTTTGGGAATGTGAGCAAAATATTTACTTCCAAATATTCTCAGATGATTCACAACAGGCTTCTAACCATAAAAAGCTTCAAATGGAGTTTTATGATCTAAGCTTTTAGTAGGACTTCTATTTTTCAGATAAACAACAGTTCTAATAGCTTCAGCCCAAAAACCATTAGTGAGATTTTTACCTTGAAGCATACTTCTTGCACATTCAACCAAGGTTCTGTTTTTCCTTTCTGCCACTCCATTTTGCTGAGGAGTGTGTGGTACTGTGAACTGTTGTAGAATTCCATTTTCTTTGTAGTATTTGATGAAAGCCCCAGATCTATACTCTTCCCCTTCATCTGATCTGAGAATTTTGATGTACCTGCCAATTTGCTTTTCAACCAAATTTTTAAACTCCTTAAAGTATTCAAAAACATCACTTTTCTTTCTCATGAAATACACCCATGTGTATTTAGTGCAATCATCAATGAAAATAAGAAAATAATATTCTCCTCCAATAGACCTTGTCTGCATGGGACCACAAACATATGTGTGCATAAGTTCAAGTATATCCCTCTTTCTTCTATCTATGTGAGAAGGAAACTCTTCTCTGTGTTTCTTTCCCAAAACACACCCATCACATGCACTATGTTCATTCTTTAATAGTGGAAGTCCTTCCACCATGCCTTGTTTCTAAAGAAGCAACAAATCATTATAGTTTAGATGTACATACCTTTGATGCCACAATACCTCTGTTGGCATCATTGTTGAAGCCAAAGCTTGATGTCCTTTCATTGTCACATCGATCTTGTATATCCCTCCAACTCTGACTCCTGTAGCAACCACTTTATAATGGTCT
>SNQJ01S0045749.1:35609-46604 GCA_010110895.2 Picea sitchensis | reverse complement strand
CAAAAACATCACTTTTCTTTCTCATGAAATACACCCATGTGTATTTAGTGCAATCATCAATGAAAATAAGAAAATAATATGCTCCTCCAATAGACCTTGTCTGCATGGGACCACAAACATCTGTGTGCACAAGTTCAAGTATATCCCTCTTTCTTCTATCTATGTGAGAAGGAAAATCTTCTCTGTGTTTCTTTCCCAAAACACACCCATCACATGCACTATATTCATTCTTTAATAGTGGAAGTCCTTCCACTATGCCTTGTTTCTAAAGAAGCAACAAATCATTATAGTTTAGATGTCCATACCTTTGATGCCACAATACCTCTGTTGGCATCATTGTTGAAGCCAAAGCTTGATGTCCTTTCATTGTCACATCGATCTTGTATATCCCTCCAACTCTGACTCCTGTAGAAACCACTTTATAATGGTCTTTTACATCCTTCACAAGACAATGTGATTTTACAAAATCTACCTTCATGTCTTGATCTATTATGGTGGAAATAAAAATTAATTTTTTCTTTATGCTAGGTACATGCATTACATTTTGTATTTATTTAACACTACCATTTGGTAATGTAACAGAGATATCCCCATAACCTTTGATTTGATGTGACCGTTCATCACTAAGGTAAATGTTAGCACCATCATTAGTCTCACAATAACTGTCAAACCAATTTCTATTACAAGACATGTGGATCGATGCACCAGAATCTACATACCATGCATGCACATCATCTGTCTTAGATGACAAAGCAACATCTGATATGAATAATTTGTGGAATTCATCATTACCATTATCACCCCTTTCAGCAAAATTACTATTATGCCTCGGATTTCTATATTTGTTCTCATGTTTATGCTTATACCAACAATCCTTAGCATGATGTCCAGCCTTTCCACAATTATAACATGAACCACTCTTTCTCTGATTTGTATGAGACTGAGGAGATGTCATACCTTTATGTTCTTTTGCATATTGAGGTTTTCCTCCTTTGTTGTGTTCCCAAGGCTTTCCTTTACCCTTTGCCATCAATGCCAAATCTTAATGTGGAGGCTTTCCGGTGAGATGGCTTCTACGTTCCTCCTCTTGTAGAAGAATACCTGCAAGTTCTTCAAATGTCGAAGCATTCTCTCGAGCTGCAATACCTATTATGAACATTTGGTAGTCTTCTAGCATGCCATTTAACGTGACAGATACTAGATTAGTGGGTGAGACCTTTTTTCCTATGTCACCCAGTTTATCTTTTAAATCTTTGATTCTTGAAATGAAATTAGTAACATTTTCGTTTTCCTCCATTTTGATTGAGAGCAATTTGTTTTTTAAAAACAAAACTCGGTTTGTATTAGCAGTTTGGTACAAACCTTTCAAGATGTCCCACATCTCCTTAGACGTTTTGCAATCTCTTATATGTGGAATTATGTTGTCTTTTATAGAAATTCTGAGAAAAACTTTGGCTTTGTTTTCTCTCTTCTCCCAATCTTGGGTAGCAGTAGCAGGCTTTGCCTCATCTCCCGAGACAATAGGCCAAACCCCGGATGCTTCCAGCACTATTTGTATCTTAAATTTCCAATTTACATAATTGGATCCATATAATTTATTTGATTCATTTATGTATGAATCAATTAAAGAATTTTCCATTTTAAATTCTTTAAAACAACTCAGAAATTACCTTTGCTGCCACCACCAAATCTTTCTCCTACCAACAACAATGCAACAGCTTCCTCATTCACCACGCTTCCACTGCGCCTGCAACACTTTCAGCTCACCTTGAATTGCTGATGAATTTGATGTTAAGTTGGCAGGTTATTCTGATTCTGACTGTGCTTGAAATCTTAGTGATAGAAAGTCAACCACAGGTTATGCCTTTAGAATTGGTTCAGGGGTCGTATCATGGAGCAGTAAGAAACATCCAATTGTTTCTTTGTCTACAACTGAAGCCGAGTACAAATCCTTGTGCAGTACTACATGTGAAGCTGTCTGGATGAGGAGAATTCTTGAAGACATGGGAGAAGAACAAAAGGCACCCACATTTATCAATTGTGATAATCAAAGTTCAATAAAACTTGCTAATAACCCTATGTAGCATGCCAGAACTAAGCACATTGAAATCCAGCATCATTTTGAATCAAATGTTGGAAAGATCGCGAAGACATCAATCAAATTAGTGGTTTTCATAGTGGAGATCTTGTATGGCGATTCAAATTATTGTGTTGCGATTCAAAGGGTAGATTACTTCTTCAGCGATTTCAACGTTTACAGCATGTGAAAGCCGATCACGAAGTTGATCTCTTCTTCAGTGATACTCTCTGAATGCCACTCCATATGTAGGTAAACGAGTGGATGCAATATTTACTGCTCCCCAATTCAGCACACGTAGGCAGATTTCACCTGAGTGTTCCAGCAACGGAACCACCAATCCCAATCCCAGTGGCCTTCAATATTTATGGTGTATTAAAACTAGCAGCGATCTCCTTCACGTCCAGTGATCTCTCTCACAACGGCATGTCTGCAGTAATCTGGAGCTCTTGATAGCTCCCCCGATGGTTTCTCCTCTCCCTCATGTTCATCACAACACCACATGCCTCTACCCCTCTCGGCAGCTCTTCCTTCACTGCAATTTGTGTCACAGTGACTCCATATCCAACAACGATGGCTCTGATACCAAATTAAACAATAGATGCATAACCAAACTGAATACATGAGCAGAGCTCACTTGATCTAGTATTGAAGCCAATCAATTACATTTATAGCACAAAGGTGCTCACAACAACCTTGAACTGACCTCCTACAAAGGTGGATCTGAAACCACCAGCAAACCCTAAATATGAAAGTCACACAACAACTTAGTTGCATACATACTAATTTCTACATTATTCCAACACTACCAACACACCTGTGATATACTCTGTACAAAACAAATTCTCATGGGACATATCCCACATCTGTCGAGAATGTAAAGGTTTTCACCTTTATATGTGCCGATGCTTATATTACATATTCAATAAGACATGAGCCCAAGGCTATCCACTTGTGAGCTTAGTGCTTGGTGTGCTGGGCTTTGTGTTGTATGTTGTAATTTGGTGTTTGACATGTAGAGCTTGGATTACAATGTGGCCTCAACCTCAGAATTTGGTCCATGCACTAGATTTGGTAGTAGGATTAGACTTAGGTCACTTAAGCACACACCATTTTTTGGAAAATTTACAAATAAAAATGTAATTTTTATTTGAAAATATAAGAAGACATAGAACTAGGGTTTTAGAATAAATAACAATTATTTGTGTTTTTTTTGGAATATAGGTGGCAACAAAAGACAAAGACCATAAGGTTCATGGGAAAACCTGATCAAATCAATCTTTTCGAGGCTCGATGGAAGTTTTGAGGATTATAACAATGGGCAAAAATTTAAGGAACATGTCAATTTAGCATAAAATGATGAAGGCGCTTGAAAATTTTTAAAGGACATTTTGATCGCTAAAACTAAGGACACAAGCTGTCCATGTTTGTTCATGTTTACAATTTAATGGGTTAAACATGGGCAACAACAAGAATGTTTGAATCACTCAGGGATTCCATTCATAGATTAAAATGATTTACATTTCCCATTTAAATCACACAATAACATAATTGCATAATTTATACACAGTTAGATAGATCAAGTTAAATACTTATATGATGAGGGAAATTTCCAATACCAACTGACTAAGAGAGGATGTATTTCTTCCCAATGTTAGGCCATATTGTAGAGTGCCTTCCTACAATACACCACCCCCATGTCATTCCATGATACCACAAGGGGAATGATTCAGTTGGTTTCCAAGGTCAATATTATCTAGGAAGGTTACTCTCCTTCCTCCTCTGAAAAAAACAGAAGTTTCCTCCTTCCCACTAAGCTCGAGGTATGTACAGGTTTATCAGGTAGTTTATTAACTAGATTTCCTCTATACAAGGTATTCCCTTCACTACTAAACAGTCCCTCAGCGACCTCCCCTTACCAGTGTTGGTTTCTTTCCAGTAAGTACCAAGTTGTAGCCCACTATTGCTCTAGTTTGGATCCAGGTCATCTCTGTTTTAGGGTGATCAATCTTAATTGTATGAGCTTCCTATTTTCTCCAAGGAAACCTCTCTCTTCTCTTGCACCCGTGCCCATGAACACCTCCATTTGCCACATAGTCCCTTTGTGAACCTATTGCTCACACGTTCCTTCTCAGGTCCATGATCTTCTTAAGCTCCTTCGTGCTCTATTCTCTGATGCCACTCTTGGTGACTAACAATTCACATTCTTTGTTGTTTGTCTCTATGCATGTTTTAGATATCCCTTTTCATCTCATGCGTCATACTCTCTTCTATCTATCTTTGGTGGTGTTTTTCCACCTTTGGCCTCTTCCTCGACCAATCCTCTCGGGAATCTGGTGGCTTCCTCCAGTTGTAACCTGCATACTATGGTTCCCATCCTAAAGGGGTAAGTTCGTGGTGTCTTATCCAAGTCTGGTCATCTCAATTGACCCTTTCCTTCTTCAAGAGACCCAAAAATTGCCAGTAGTTAATAATCGCCTCAACTAATAATATTACCTTCCATTATTGGTCATGTGGTTCACTACTGATCTAGGTACGTTGGTAGGTGTATGTTCATGTTGTGTAAGCAGAAGCTAGCTTGCTAAGCAAGATTCATGTTTTCTTCACAAAAACATCTCATCTCCACCTCACCAACCCACTTCATTAGTCCCTGCTTCATCAATTCCCAATTGTGTATCATGGCCAATACTTTCAAGGTCGTTCCCTATAATGTCCATGATTCGGACCCTTTGTAATGGTACATATAGGCTGGTGAGTCATTGCTACTAATGGTTCATGTAATGTATATATAGGTTGGTGAGTTGTTGGCACTTATTTTTGGTTTTGTGTGCATCTAAGTAGGTGTGTGAAGAGGTGTTATCGAAGACAGGGTGTGCACATTTTATTTGTTGCATGCACCTGGGTAAGTGCGTACATTGCACCATGTTGCATGCACTTGGGTAAGTGTGTTGTAATGACCTAGAACTTCATGGAGTTGAGTTATAAATGTGTGTGTGTGTGTTTGTGTGTGTGTGTAACTCTATATGTATTGAGGTCGGGGATCCTGTGTGAGTATGAGGCTGGTGAGTCAGGATGCAAACAGTTCAGTGCGCATATCCATGTAATTATACTCAGTTATTAATATAATATTGCATCACTGCGTGCAAACAAACTCAAATGAAAAGAGATGGGGGGATGACTCCACCGGAAAATGGAAAAGGGGGTAAGACGTAAGTCTTAGGGAATATTTTATAATATTTCTGGAAAAGTGTAATATTGGATAATTATTTTATACTAAGTTTTTGATGGTAGGAAACGGGTCACCAGGTGGCTTAAAGCTACTTCTAAAGGTGACAACTTTCAATTGGAAGGCATTCAGTATATATTGATGGCCTTAGTGTATTTTGGGGGGGTCATGCATTATTTGAAGGAGGCATGTTTCAGGCTCTCGTGAGCATAAGGGGGTCGGATTGTATGGAAAATCCAATTATTACCTTATCTACAGCGAGAATCTTGTAAGGAGTTGTGAGGTTGTAACCAGTGTTTTGGTTGTTGAGGAGGTGAGTTGTTAGGCCCGTGAGAAATCTCTCTAGGTGAGATATTGGTTGTTGAGGAAGTAGGTTGTCAAACTCATGAGAATACTCTCCAAGTGGGAGTTTTGCTAAGAATTGTTCCTTGGTTTGTTGGGAATTAGATGCAGGGCTTGGAGACTTCTTGCCCAGCCTATTGTTGGTAACCCTGGAAGAGAAGTGGGGCAGCCGAAGGAATATTGAGTAGAGAAGGGGCACACTTCCTTGGGTGTGATAGGTGCATGGGGAATGAGGGACTTTAGGCTAGTTGCAACAATGAAGACTTAGGGTAGAGAAATTATGTAGAGAACCAGACCTTATCTTGTCACTAGAATTCCTTTTTCCCTGGTGGAGTAAGCCCTAGATTGTGGGTGACGTGTTTATGAAATTATATGAGCAAAAAAGTCTATGGTTGGGAGGAATGTCTGAGTTATGCGCGCAGTTGGTGATTTTCATAAAAGATAAGTGTTCTTTGTGTCCTCATCCTGTTTAATGTGTGCTTATTTATCTATGCATGTTATGGGTTAATTATTGTATTTTATCACATATAAGTAATTCTTGTTATTTTTTCTAATGCTACTTGTACATGTAAGTATGCTGATTATAGTCTGTACTTGTAGTTTTGCATGGATATGATAGTCATTGATATTTTTTCTTGTTATGTTAATCTTTTAATTTTGGTTATGAGTCTTCAAAAGAGGATTGAATGGTTCGGTGCACAGGAAAGTAACTTGTGTGCATCAAGAATATGGAATTCATATCTATGCGTACATGAAATTATATTCCACACACATGGAAATCAAAAATGGTGTGCATCGCCAGGATGGTTGTCTGCACTGTTGTGTTGTGTGAGTAGTATGTCGGTGCACATAGTTATTTGAGTTATTTTGAATGCTTAAAGTTTTGTTACAAGGAGAAAGTTGCTTCATTTGTTTTAAGTTGTGTGGCGTGACTCGGTCTTGGGATGAGCACGTTACTACAAGTGATTCTACTCAGACTTGTGAATAGAATAGAATCTACGCAGTGGACTTTTGGAGTAAAATTTTTTAGTAATAAGTTGGATGATGTTACATTGTGTTTTCAGAGCAATGTCAAAGCATATTATGTATTAGCATGGACCAACCTAGGTTGCTAGGGATGTTACATTCTCGTATCAGATCTATTGGTTCAACACTAGACTTGTATGGGCCAGGTTCAACAAAAGTTGCAAAGCTCCAGTTTCAACACTGAGCTTGCATGGGATGAATTTTGAATTTCGGTGTGGCATTGGTGCGCATTAAGTAATAATGTACAAGTGTGTGCACTAAATTCTTGATATTGTGTAGTGCGGTACTAGATTTGTGTTGTAAACAATGGTGTGTGTGTGTGTGCGAACTAAAGGTTTGGGACTGCACAGTTGTGATGCATGTGCATTACTAATACGCGGTGTACAAGTCGAAATTTGACATCATACATTGTTGTGTGTGGAGTATCAGTACACACATGGGCTTCAAAATGAAGGTTTCTAGGAAGATGGTGCAAAGTTTTCATGAAGTTGCTTCATGAATTCATCTAATAAATCTTGTTGTATGCATATTTTTCATAATTATCAACGATTAGAATGGGACAAAGTCAGTGCAGAAGGTCAAAAAAACATGGAATATGCACAGAGGACTTACAGTCCTGATGATGAATTTGGGGATCTATATTTTCGTTTGGCGCTGTTGGTACAAAATCCAAGGAAGAGCGCATGAATTTACCTAAAACCATAAAGAGATTTCAAAAAGATGTTCAAATCTATAAAGTTGATAATGAAATGCCTATGAGAGCCAAGGAGTAGCAAGATGACTTCAATGTCAAATTGATGCAAATCTTGGATAGAATAGAAAAGAAAATTGATGAAGAGACAGAGTTGAGTAGGTCAAGAAGTCATAGATCTCACAATGAGAAAAGAAGAGAAACAATAAGTGTTGGTAGGCATCAACCCCACTTGTTGAAGCATTATTTCAGGAAAGAACGCAGTAGATCGATTCCATCTCCTATCAGAAATCATAAGAGAAAGACTGAGGTGGATGACCTACAGGGAGAAATGAATAAGATCAAGCCTCCTGCCTTTGATGGGGAGCACAAGAAAGATGAATATGTGGAGACCTGGTTGTTGGGTATGAGGAATTACTTCCAACTACATAAATATTCAGTGCAGGTAGAAGGGAGAATTGATATCTATCATTTAAAAGGAAATGCATCAATGTGGTGGGATCAGTATGTACAAGTGCAACACATTGATGAGAATAAAGTGACTTGGAGGGAGTTCAAGAGGTATTTCCAAAAGAAATATTTAACCAAGCGCTACTATAATAGGAAAATGAAAGAGTTATTCAAACTCAAGCTTGGGAGTATGACGATATATGAGTATGAAATAAAATTCGTAGAGTTGTTGAAGTATGTTGCATTCATCAAGGATGAGAAATTTAAAATTAAGAGGTACTTGAATGGCTTGCCCTCATTTATCAGTGACAAGATATAGTATGATGACCCTAAGACATTGGAAGAAACCATAAAATGCACTAAGTGTCTTTATGAGGAGCAAAGGGGAAGACCGGATTTCCAAAAGGATTGGGAAGCTAAGATGAAAAGTAAAGTGGAACAGAGGAAGAAGGGGGATAAGCCACCATTTTTCAGAAATATTGTACAAGGACAGACAACTCTCCAGGAGCCTAGAGTGTCAGAAACAGTGGGACAAAAGTCATGGAAACAACCTATGCAGTGTTAGGGTTGTGGCGGAAATCATATGCGCTACGATTTCCCTCAAAGAGATGATAAAGCGAGGATTGGAAACAATGCACAACAAGTTGCAATAGTTGAGGACATGGGTAGAAATATGCCAAGTATCATGCCATGTTGGATAAAAAGTAGGTTGAGTTTCAATCGCACATGATTGAGGTGGAAGTGTAACACCCCAAGGCTAAGCCCTTGCTGAATTGTAATTATGTTTATAGGCTGGTGAGCCAAGTGTTTATAAGTTGAAGACTTATATGTTTATTAGGCCAGAGAGCCTAGATGCTTAAGGCCATGAGCTTGATTTTTGTATATGTAAATGCACATATCATTAATAAAATTACATTGTTGTGTGTAGACTAACCACAAAGAAAGAGTATGGGGGACTAAGCTCCACTAAGTAGGGTAAGGGAGGGGGATAAGTGTCTAGGCCTAGGGGCTAAGCTAGGGGGCTTACCTCTAAGGGAATAATATTTTATTATTATTTCCTAAAGTCTAAGCTGGACATGATCGGTGTTGTCCTAAGTTCCTGGAAAGGGAATGAGTGCTAAGTGGAACTCATGCAGCTACAGGAATACATGTGTCAACCTAGGCGCATGCAGTTAAATCTGGGAAATCCAACTCGTTGGGGGTTCGCTTCCCATTCTGGCATTTCTCCCCATCCTTGTGTATGGACCAGTCTTGAGTTTCCTCACAACCCTTACGATTCTTTGGAAGTCTGTCACCCTTCCCAATTCATCCATGGATTCATGTTGTGAGCCATCCTCTTCATCTTCAACCTCTGCATCATTTGTGTGCCTCTGAATCCAGTAAACCCATGAAGTTGACCCATGATTTCTTGTGAAGCACAATGCACCTGTACCTTGCCTAAGTCATGTTTTTCCTTAAGGGTTTGTTGTTTCCACCATCACCTGAGCTATACCAAGCCTTGTTGTTTCCATCACCCTTACTGGAGTTGACTTAGAAGCAGGACTAAAGAAGCAGGTTGTCAGGCATGTGGTTTGAAGAGGTGGGTTGTCAGTCCCATGGATTGAAGAATCAAGTTGTTAGGCCTTCAAATAACTCTCTTCAGATGAGAGAGGTTGTTGGGGAAGTTATTTTTCAGAGGGAGCCCAACTACATCTATAGTGCTCTGAGAATTCATGTTCGGTTTATTGCTGAATCCCTAGAAGGGAAGTGGGGCAGTCGAAGGACTGTTGAGAAAAGAAGGGGCACACTTCCTATGGGTGGGACAGACATGTGGGGAATGAGAGGTTGTAGTTTGTTAGTGTGAGATGGCCCTGGGAGATAATCCTTCTTGTTGATTGTGTGACTTTCTTGTTGCCCTTTCCAATCCTAGGAATCCCTTTCCCGGTGGAGTTTAGTCCCAGCTCGGGGGTGACCCACTTCTGAGCGTGATGAGAAGCGTGGTATAAGGTTGGGAGGTTCGTGGAAGGTCTTCATGCAGTTTGGTCGTCATCTATTGAAAGATAAGTGTCAAATATTTGTTAATTGTATGTTGTGTAATTGTACATGTGTTATAACTTGATGAGTAATGCATGGATATATCATCTATGTAATGCATGGATATATCAGAACTAAGTGAAATGTCCAAGAAGTGGTGTTTCCCGACCTATTGGTTGTTGGGGACGTCATAGGAAGGTAAGATTAATGACCAACCCATTGTTAGTTTAATTGACTCAGGAGCTAGTCATAGTTATCTAGATACTAAAATGGTGGAAAGATTCCAATTGTCGAGAAGCAAGCTACGAAAACCTTGGTTGGTGTAGTTAGATATAAGAGAAAAAAGGAAAATTAATAAGATGGTTAAGGTATGTCGAATGGAAATGAATGGATTGCGCATAAAGGATGATTTGAATATTATACCTTTGGGCTTGTATGATTTCCAGACGAGCATCATGTTGTCTTGGAATGTTACAATAAGGCATTTAACTGCCTGGATGAGAAAGGAAACTTGAGAACAGTTCAAGGAATTCCGAGAGTTGTGACTATCAGGGAAGTTTCAACTTTCGATTTGAAGAAAAGTTATAGGAAAGAATGTCAAGTATTTGCATCACACATGGAAGAGGCACCTATGGATAAAGTGTCAAGTGTGGAAGATTGTTCAATACTAAAGGAATTTGATGATGTCTTTAAAGTGATATTGGTATTTCCACCGAAAAGAGATATCAACTTCTCTATAAATATGATGTCGGGAGCAGCCCCTCTATCCAAGACTCCTTATAGGATGAGTACGCCAGAGTTGGAGGAGTTGCATATGCAACTTGAAGAGCTTCTAAAGAAGGGTATATACACCCAAGTGTGTCACCTTGGGGTGCGTCAATTCTATTTTTGAAGAAGAAGGTGTTAATATTATGGTAGATGCGAGAGGTATTAACCTCCATGTGTAACCTTTGACAAAAATAGAATATTCTGGGAAGCAAGAGAAACCCTAAAATGTTGGATAATAACCCTAGAAGATAAGTCAGCTCAAGAGAATATTTAATATTGAGTTATTAGCCTCCAAAAAGAGAAGTCAGCCTAGTCAAGTGAGATAGAGCAGTATAAATAGAGGTTGTTAGAGCTCATTTGACACTCACTCACTCACAACTGCATAAGACTAGTGGTGTGCAA